>VXAC01008857.1:751029-791991 GCA_013399225.1 Rhipidura dahli | reverse complement strand
CGCCCCAGCCCCCGCCGTCGCAGTCCCTCCTTGGCAAAGGTTTATTTCCATCAGGTCAACGAATTTTTTTTTTTTTTTTTTTCTCCACGTGCAAGAATCAATGCGAAATTCAAATCCGTACACAGAGAACAGTTCTGTCCATATAGACACGATATTCAGGGGGAGAGGGAGAGGAGGAAACCAAGAAGGTTGGGATAACCAGCAGGCAGCGGAGGCAGGGCAGGATCAACACAAGGGGAATATATATACATCGAAATAATTAAAGTGGTGCAGCGTTCCCGGCTCGGGTAATACAGATTCCCAAATAAATACAGCAGGAATTGGCTTGGCGCTTTTCCTTTTCCTTTTCTTTTTTTTTTTTNNNTTAACCATCTCTCGACCTGAGATGCAACGACAACCAAAAAAATAGTCTTTAAAGAACAAAGAAAAAAAAAAAATAGGAAACAACCTGTCCCATTAACGTTAGTGGCGATATAGAGCATAATACACAAAACCGCTTAACAGGTGCATGCAAAGAGGCGGTGGGGCTCGCACCGGCGAAGCCGGCGGCCACCCCTCACGGCTGGAGCGGCGGCGGGACCTGCAACAGTGGCCCGGGCGGGGGCGGCGGCTCCGGCCCCCCCAGCTCGGCGGGGGGCCGGGGTAGTCCCAGGGCGCTGTCATGCAGCTTACGGACGTGCTTCTTGAGGTCAAAGTTCCTGCAGAAGCCTTTGCCGCAGGTGGGGCAGGTGAAGGGCTTCTTGTCGTTGTGGGTGTGCATGTGGAAGGTCAGATTGTACACCTGGTGAAAAGCCTTGTTGCAGATATTGCACTTGAACTGCTTCTCCCCGCTGTGAGTCAGCTTGTGGTTCTTGTAATTGCCTGGGGATGAGACAAAAAGGGCAAATGGGCCTGGGTTTGAAGGACGGACACTGCAAAGACGAGGAAAATATTAAAAATCCCCAAACTCTGTCCCATCACCAGAGCTCAGTTTTAGGATAAAACGACCGCAAACATCCACTTTCGCCCCATCCTCCCCGCGGCTGTTAACAGACGACAAGGGAAGGATCGAATAAACCAAAATCACGACAGTTGCAGAAATAAAACCACTGCGTTTAGACTTCACAGCAACGCGGGAGGAAAAATTAGCTAAATTCTTGTATTTGGAGAGGGAAATAAGAGGCAAATTCGTTTGCCGAACCGCTCTGGAAGCTGCATGTTGCTATGCGGGGAGAACAGGCGCTTCTCCCGGAACGACTGCCCCGTGCTCCCCCCGGAACGAGACCTCTGTCCTGCTCCGTGAGCCAGGACATGTGTCGAGGCTAGCCATACCTAAAATTAACCTAAATATCTAAGAATGAAACTCGAAAAGAGAATTAATTCCCCATCATCCTCCCTGTCGCAAATTGTCCCGACACTTGACCTGACTTGGGGAGGGGGAAGCCGGGCAAGACAGTGGGTGCTGGAGACCGGTACCTTTCTGGTGAAATCCTTTTCCACAAAATTCACAGACAAATGGTTTGTAGCCGGCGTGTATTCGCGTGTGCGTGTTCAGGGTCGAGCTCCGGTTAAAAGCTTTGCCGCACTGGTTGCACTTGTGTGGCTTTTCCTGGAGGGAAACAAACACCCAGTCACGGCTCGTTGGCCGTCTTGCGGGGTCTGTGTTCTGTTTTGCGGGGTTTCTGAGCTGGTTAGTGGAGTCTGCGTGTTTAACTGACGGCTCGCAGCTGCCGGTGCGGGGTACCCCGCAGTACCCACCGCGCTTGGGGCAAACGAAATCTCCCCGTGGCTGCCGATTGGCCGCCCCCCATGCCGCTGTCTCGGAGCGGCCGGACAACGCCGAGCTCCCCGAAAAACGTGAGCGGACGGTCGTGGGCAGGGAGGAAAGGACAGAGGATGGGCTCACCTGGGTGTGGATGATCTTGTGCCGGCAGAGCGTGCTCGCCTGTCTGAAGCCTTTCCCGCAAACTTTGCAAACAAAGGGTCTGGCTCCCGTGTGCACCGGCATATGGCGCGTTAAGTTATAATGTGCATTAAATACCTTGGAAGAGAAAGCAGACAATAAAATAAAATAAAATTGCGATTAGAAGGTAAGAGCGTCGAGGGGGAGCCGTCGTTTAAAAATCAAGCAAGTGACCGACAACCGGCGGACAGACGGACGGGGACAGGAGGCTGGGGGAGGGAGGCGGGCTACGGCGCTACTTGCCTTTCCACAAACTTCACACGTGAAAACTTTGGGCTTGCTGCTCGGGGAGCCACGGCTGAACTCCGACGTCTTATAGGCGATTTTTTCCGAAAGTATCTGAGCACTTTCTTTCATGTAGTGCTGCAACTGAGCCTGCGATAAGTCCTTGAAGGCTACCCCCGCCGGATACTTGTCCACGGTCGGCAGCACCAGCTTGTTCCGCTCCGCCAGGTAAGCCTTGGGCTGCGGGTGCAAGGGAGAGCTGAGGAAATAAGAAGCCACCGGGTGGATGTTGACACTGGAGGACGGGTGACAGGGGCTGTCGCCTCGGTTGAAATAGCACAGGGCTCCCATGGCGTGGAAGGAGGAGTGATTGACCACTCGGGGTCTTACCAGTTTGTACTGCTGCAAGGGCAGGGCATCGCGGGGGAAATCTCCTTTCAAGCTCAGGGCACAGTTCAAGAGATCGCCGCAGCTAAAGGAGGGCGAGGAAGAGGAATCTAACTGAGCCTTCCTGGGTTCCGCTCCGGCCACCGCCGCTTTGGGCAGGGTGTCGTACGCCACCGGGACAAAGGGGATCATGCAGGGGATGGAGGAATTGAGGTGCAGCGGGTGCTTGGGGTCGCCTTTGGCCACGGAGCCATGGAGGAGCTGCGGGACGGGGATGGAGCGGGGCTCTGGAGTCCGCGCCATGATGCGCTCAATGGAGAAGGCGAGTGGCTTGGGCGTGCTGATCATGTTGCTCCTGGCAGACAGGCTTTCTCTGGACGGAGGTGTCGCTAGGATTTTGGTCGCCGTGTGGTTGCCACTATTGTCCATGGCTGAATTGCATTTGTTCTCCCGGTCTGAGCCGCTTTGGTAGACGCCTCTTTTTTTTTTTTTTNTTTTTTTTTTTTTTTTTTCCCTCTCCCCTCTCTCTCTCTTTCACTTTCTCTGCCTCTTTTCTTGTTACTGATCTGCGAGGAGGGAGACCAGCATCGCCGCCGCCACCATCACCACAGCCTCCGCCGCCGGCGGAACCAGCCTTCTCAGTCCAGTGGACTCATGCCAGCCCATCACTGTTTACTTTGGCGCACCAATGACTCGGGACAATCGCTACTTATTTCTATCAATAGAAAGTGTTGTGTCAATAACGCAGCCAAGATCTCGCCAATCGTTAACTTCCAAGAGGAGAAGGTAAACTAGATAATTGCTCAATTCGCTTCCAACAGTCAACAGGAAAAGTTTTCCCCCCCCCAGCAAGCGGCTACTTTTCATTGGCGCCCGCGCCTCCCCCGCCCAGGGAAGGAGGTGGCTCTCCCTCCTCGCCTCTCTCCCCTCTGCCTCCCTCCCTCTCTCTTTTTATTATTATTATTTGCAATCTGCTTAACCAGGCTTTAGAGGCCAAGCAAATCCGAGATCAATTTTCTTGTTCGGCTTTAAATGACATCATCTAAAATCATTGTCCAAGTGCTAAATAGGGATGTGAAACCCAATTCAAGGGCAAGCGCCAGGGTGTTTGTCAAACAAGATGCTGCAGAAGAAGCGGCTGGAGGGGAAGCTGTTTGTTTCCTTGCCACTTTCCAGCCCGAGCTCTCTTTATGCGTGCGTACATGTGTGTGTCTGAGGGAGGGAGGGAAATGGCTGCTCTGATCCTGGGACTGCTCCTGGGACTGCTCACTGCTTTAAAGAACAAGGTCAGGTGGCAGTGAGCTTTTGGAAAACACAGTAGACAAATAAGCAGGGGACTTGCAACAAGCTGACGGCGAGACCACCGCGTGGGGATGCAGGAACATCCTGGGCCAAATGGAACGAGTGTTTGGGAGCAAAAGGATGATTCAAAACCTGGGGCAGGGGAAGAGAAGAAAAAGGAGGTAGGAAGGAGTATCTTTTAAATCTGAAGCATTATTTTTATATTTATATATTTTTGTATATATATACATATGCAGCCTGCATATACACCAAGTATAGCTTCTGTGTCCTTGTATAACACATGCACAACACAAATACCAGGAACTCAGGGTTGGCATAGATACGTGAAGGAATACACATCTCACACACTGTAGAGGTGTATACGCATCTAAACAGGGGCAAGCCCCATGTATTTAATAGAAGCTTGACGGCCGTGTTCGGGGCGGACAGCGCCAGCGGATGCTCGTCCTTACAGCGAAGCGGGGGTGGTCGAGGAGATGAGAGGAGCTGCGGTGGGTACAGGACTTTCTGTGTTCCCGCCCACCCCACTATCCCACAGTTCGGGCTCAGGACAAGGTCCTGTTCCTTCCGCAGGCCTGCGGATCACTCGACTGGTGACTGAGAGGCCGCTACCGAAATAACACCCAGGAGAAGCCAAGGGTTCCTCCGTCCTTTCCACTCCCGAGAGTGAGCAGCCAGGCCTCGTCCCTCAGAGGAGGGACCCATGCAGCAGCTTCCATTTCAGAGATCCAGCACTGCCCTGCTCCGAGGCAGGAGGTCTCGGGTTTGCTGATGGAGAGAAGCCTCCAGCGAGGCAGGGGAGGCCCGACCCCCATTGCTCGGGTACCAGCCCAGGAACCGGCAAACGGCAGTGTCTCCCCCCGCAGCCGCCGGCCCAGGACAACCCTCTTGCGGGGAAGTGAGAGTAGGGAGGAAGGGCTGGGGGCCCAGGGAGAAAGGGAGGGAGAGTTGGGGAGATGGAAGGAGGGAGGGAGGCACCCTTGCCCCCGGCGCTGTGACCTGGCCGATGCGGCCTCAAGCCACCGCGGCTCCATTTGAGGAGAGCAAAGCAGCGGCTGTTCCACGACGGTACATCCGCGGCAGGGAGCTGCGGGGCACGGAGGAAGAGAATGTCCTGCGGTCCCCAGAACGGACGTCGAACGACGGGCCGTGGCTCGGGCACCACTGTCTTCACACTCTGCGAGCCCCGTGTCCGCCTTGTCCCTCCGATGTCCCGGAGCGCAGGCGGGCGACAAGGCCGGGGCTGGCCTCGGGACGTCTCGGGATGCACACAGCTATGCGGGCAAGCGTGAGGTGGAGAAGGACGGGATCCGTGCTAGGCCGTGCTGGGCTGTGCGGGGACTCCCTCCACGATGCCTCGCTCCAGCTCTTCTCCCTGTTTTCCCCTGATCTGGGTGGGGGGCCGCTGACCGGGGCTGCACCGCTCACCTGCTTCTCCCTCGCAATTCCCCACGGCAGGTGTGTAGGGGCGCTAAGACCGTAATTGCTGTCTCGGATCCGGTTGCTGCAGCCGCCCGCCTCTTACCCGGAGGAAGGAGGGATCGTGGAGTGGTGAGGGTCGGGAGCCGTGTCACCCACAGCGCCGTGAGGGGCAGCTGCCCCGGGCTGCCCGCTTCTCCGGAGTGTCGGTGTCTCTCTCGTACTTTGTGTCCGCCAGAGGAGAATTTCCTCCTTCAGAGCAATTTGCATTTAATTCAATCTAGGCAAATTTCCTCTTGATTGGTGCTGAAGAAGGGAATTATTGTTGAGTGGATTTTAGAGGCTTCAAATCCCATATACTTAATATGTTAACAGCTTGTTCTTAACTGGTCTTTTTGGGATTGACTTTTTGACATGTGTTTGAAAGTAAAATACGTAGTGTCATTTGAGCGGGTAAATATCCCAAAGCAGCAATTACAGCCCCGCCATTGCAATTATAGGGGTCCCCTCAATGTTGAGATACACTTTTGGAGAAGCGGTAGCTTTATTATTCATTACTTCTTTACGGATATACCTCCCTTCCTTTCAGTACCTCTCACGGAAACTCATGTTAATGCCTAACTTTTCAGTAGCGATCTAAAAGCAGCATTTTTCGGAGCGGGGGTGGATGGGGGCATCATCCTATTCTGTCTCAGAGATGGAGCCTTCCTAGGTGCTGTTGTTGCCCACAGTATAGATAAAATTACTAAAATCAACCTTGACATATCCTTTTAGTCCTGTCCTGAGCTTTGCCTTGCTCTCGGACCGCATCTTTTTATAAGTTTGATGTATCTGCCGACTCGCAAATATCCTGCAGTCGTGCTGGTCCGGGGTTGTTTTTCCCGAGGCAGAGAGATTTACAGGCTCTGAAGGTGGCAATAAGGAACCTCTCGGCCGGTTTCTCTTGGGGGGCACGGCGGGCCCGGGCTCCCTCCAGTCTGGCAGCACGTACCGAATCCCAGCAGAAGGGGCCGCCGAGGGAAGGTGCAGGCCCGCCGGCCTCCCAGAGTTACAAACCGTCTCAGGAATTAAGGGCAAAAGTTTTGCCTCGGGTTGATTTCGTGCTCTGCCCGGGAAAGCTGCTGTTCTCTTTTTCCCCGTAATCGGCTTTGTGTTTCATTCGTTCCTAAGCTATGTTCTTGATATTGCTCACTTGCATTATTATCATAACTTATCTCTACATGCACTCAAAATCCGAGTCACCGGCGAATTCATCTCGTCGTCAGGATTACTCCAATCCGATCCCAGAGGCGATTAGAGGGAGGTAAAATACCGCCTTAGAGCCTAATCTTTAATTTCTTCCTCCTTAATAAAATGAATAATTCTATTGAGTTTTTAAGTAAAAAATGAATTGAAAAGGATAATAACTCCGCTAACCTTCTGTTGCGTGTATGAATATTTTCCTGGGAGTGTTCTACCGCAACCCTCCTGCCCGAGGGAGTTGCCCGGAGCCGGCTCCTCAAGACCGGGTAAGGGCAGGGACGGCAACGTCCCGCCTGGCTCCGGGACGCCTCTGGACAACCCGAGCGTGGAGGGAACTAGGGAGATTACAAGAACATCCTTCTGGCCACAACATCGGCGGACCCGAAGGCGGCTGGACAGACTCTGATCACTATTATTAGAGTTGTAATAGTCGTCATTAATAGTGACATTGCCGGGATTCGCTGCTAAAGCTCGGGTTTGCTCTCCCTACGCATCAGCCCGAGACGTTCTCTCCCGGGCCGCCGGATTTGTGAAGAGGCGATTTACCGCGACACGGAACAGGGGCGCCGTGCTCCCCGCAGCCGCACCGCCACCGTGCACTGCGCGCGGCGGAGCACTTGGCCCTGGTTTGTTAAAACTGGGAATTAGTGCCTGGCTGCTGCGGTGCTGGAGGGCTCGCTGTTCATTCCTATTCAGGGTTTGTTGTTTATGTGTCTTTTGCAGGGAAGTAAAAATATTAACGGCCGAGGACGTTACAGCTGGGTGAGACCCCGCGCCGCCGATCTTTTCGGTGGGAATCTGCTGCTACCGCCACCCGGCCGGCTGCTGGGGTGGCGGACGCGGCTCCCTGGCCACCCGACCCCGGTCCCGGCTCCGGTTCTGCTCGGCGGGGGATGGCAGCAGAGCCCGGCTACACCTCGCAGCAGCCTCGGGCTCCGCTGTTTCTGGAGCGTGGGCAAAGGCGCTTGGCCTTTCCCAGCTTTGAAGTTGTAACATTTCGCGTTTTCTCCACTGATAATTTCTCCGGTGGAAGAAAACAATAGAAATGTGCATGTACACACCTTCGGAGACTACGTCTAGTCCTCCCATGCAGTGAGGGTGTGTTGGCATCTTTCTATAGCAGTTCCACCGCAAGCAAAAGAATAAAGTATTGCTATTTGTAACCGAATCCATCACGGAAGAAAACCAGTTGACACTGACCCGCAAAATATAAGTGTTTCCTGAGGTAAAACAAAGTTTGGCAGTACAGTACATTTTGTACAGAACCTCCTAAACCGAAAACCAAACTGGTGCAAATTAAGCCTTTTCATGTATAAAGCCTTTAATCACGTATAAACGAAATTACAAGTGACCCTCTAAAGTAGCGCTTCCGGCCCTCCCGTAATTCATGCGAGCGATTTGGCTAAGTGTGTCAGCTCCGAACGTGGACTGCAGCTATCACGTCTAATCTAATCAGTCCGCCTGTGAGGGGACCCAGCGGTGTCATCAACTCCAAAGGGCCCTTGGTGGAAGTGGCTGGGAGAGGCCAGCGGCAGCTGGAGCCATGAATGACACTTTCTCATTTGTTCCTTTCCCAGTTCAACAAATGTTTAGCCCCGTTACAGCTAAATGAACGCCTTGCGCTCTTTGGCTGGGGGAAGCTATTTATTTTTAAGATTCCTGAATAGGATCAGGAGCAATTAACTTATTTTTTGTTTCCGTTTTCTGTCAGTGTATTGGGAGGTAACCTGGAGCAAAGCAAAGAGCTGGTCGCTGTGTGGGCGCCTGTGTGCTCTATTCTCGGCACCGGGGTGCGCCGGGCTCGCCATGGCGATAGGAAGGTGTCCGCCGGACATGGAGCGGGACAAAACCCTGCTCGTTTATGGCGGGACCCGTTTCAATGTGCCGTTGCCGAGAGAGGGGGAGAAGCCCAGTGAAAAACGTGAAAATAAGGACGAAAGTAGGAGTCGTGCCCTGTCGCAGCCGCTGCTGGACGGAGCCCGGGGAGGGTTCCCCACCTTCTTCCTCGGCTGCTCGCTCGGAGCCCCTACCCGGGCACAGACCCAGGGTACAACTGAGCAACCTTCGGAACGGAGCGGGGAGGAGGAGGGGGGCGGGGGGCGCGACACGACAATACACCTGCTAAGGCAAAACCCATAAACTTGAATTTCCTTTTTTGTTTGTTTAACTGCATTTTCTTCCCCTAGCCTCTGTTAAAACAAAGAGCGCCCGTGCCGGAGGGAGGCCGGCCGTGGTGTCTGTGCGGGTCTCACGGGCGTCCCAGGTTCCGTCCGTTTCTCACAGAGGAAGCCCCGCTCCCCTCCGGCTGCCCCGCTGCTGCCGTGCGGCTTCCGCCGTCTGCTCCGCGCTCCTTTGCTGATAGTGGAACGTCTGATTCAACCCTCTTCGGTAGGTGCCTAAGGGTACTCTCTGTGCAGGAACCCGCCTCACAGCCTTATACTCTCTCCCCAGCCACCCGCGATCATCGCCGTGTCCCTCGTGGAGCCGCACTTGATGCCCACTCCGAAGTTGACACCGCTGCCCCCCCCGCCCTCTGCGCCCGGAGTCTGGTGTATCCCAGGAGGAGTTTCCCAAAAACTTGGAGACATCCGGCATCTGACCCGAGATCCCTCCAGGGAGCCCAGGAAGCGTTGTGTGGGTGCCGTGTCCACAGTGCCACGGAGGGAGGGAGGCCGCTCGGCTGGGCGCCTTCGATAAGCACCGGTGCCCCCAGAGCCACTCGCCTTCTGAGTCCGGCTGTTCCTCCAAAGCTGCGCCGGCTCCTGCTAAACCGGGGGCTGCTCGCCTTCTGCTCCGACTAAAGGGAGGGCCGGCTCTACAAGCACCAGTCTCGGCGGCGGGATCCATCGGTGCGGGCTCAAAGGGCGCGGTCTGAGCCGGCCGGGGAGGAGGCTTTGCTTGTCCGGAGGTGGGAGGCTCAGTGCCCCAAAGTCGCCCTGCCGGCGCGGTGGTTCCCCCAGCCGCTGCCTTGCCTTGCTTATCGCCTCCTTGTCCGGGCTAAGCCACACCCGAGGGGAGCGGGCTCTTGGCCCCAGGCACCCTTTGCGCGGCGGCGGGAGACCTACGAGCATCGCTTTCCTACCTCGGCCCCCTAGCATCTCTCGCAGCGCGGGACGCGCACCTGGTCGTGGCTTTTTCTGGTTCGGCTTCTAAAGCCTCTTTTATGCCACTAAGACTCAGGGGGAATGAATTAAACGAGACCGCTCCTGCCCCTTCCTGAGGGCTCCTTGCACTCCGCGCCCGCTTAGGAAGAGTGGAGGTGCCCGCGGAGACCCCGCAGCCCCGGGAGAGCGCGGCGGACGCGCCGCTGGCTGCCTCGCACGAAGCCGTACAGCGAGCGGCGATGCCGTCCGCTCGGATGGACACACAGCTCCGCTTAAACACCTAAGCTAAAATGTAAAGGCGGCCCCTGCGCCCTCCCAGGACACTGCCCTGGCTGCTGGAGGCGACGGGGCTTAACGCCGGAGCTGTCACGCAGGTACTCACTGGCCTTCTCAAGCTTCATGTTGGTTGACGGTTTCACAAATCTCAGTACTAAAACTATCCTTGAATTTGGAAGAAATTGAAGAACCTTTGAAGCACTGTCTCCTGTACCTCTCTTCTACTGATGTCTGCTGTGCTGTGCCTTTAACAGTAACTTATCCCATGCTTAGTGTCTGAGTTAATTTCTCTTTCTCAAACATCTTGTATCTTCTTCATGGTTATATCACCTGTGTCCTTTTTTTTTTTTCTTTTATTTCCTTATTATCATCATCTTTCTTTTGGGTTTCTGTTTGTTTGTTTAGCAAACAAACTCACCTCCATCTTATTGACAAGTAGATCTTGCAAGTACTGCATGCAGAAGAAACCATATAGCAAAATGCCTGACATGTAGGGTGTACGTGTATAATCCTTTGTGAAATTTGAGTAACTTAGGCCCACTTCAAGCCACAAAAAGTCATAGTCTTGTTCAGGTGGTTTTTTTCTTAATTTGTTTCTTTAAATTATGTCAGGATGTAGACAAGATTAACTGCTCCCTAAAGCATAAGGAGCTGGGGGGGACTCCCCCCAGTTGCCTGGACAAGGCGCCACCAGTCAGGGCCAGTCCCACCACACCCACCCAGGGAGCAGGGCAGGGCAGGGCAAGAGGTGGCAGGAACCCAGAGACCAGATCACTAACATGTTTGTGATGGTCAGAAGGGTCTGAAGTCAATCCGAGGGTCAGGCTCTGAACAGAGTGCCCGTAAACAAGCACACGTGGGGTTGTAGGTGAGGTGACAATCCAGCACTCCTCTTCCATCACTCGGGCAGAGGTTGGCAGCCCTGGACAGAGCTGAGGTTGAGTCCCTGGACAAAAGCTGTGGGTGGGGGTCCCAGGTGAGGCCCATCAGGCCCATGAAGGCCTATAATCTCTTGAGGACCTAACAGGTGAAATTACTATAACCTATTCTGTAATTGTCCAAACTGATAAGGGAGAGTTGTTTGCCCCATCAGGAAATCCTTCTTGGCATGGGGGCAGCTTGAGACAGAGGAAAACTCCAAAGGGGAGGTGAGTGCAAATCACTGTATTCCACAGGACTTTCAGATAGCAGGGCTGGGCAGAGAGCCTAATGCCAGGTCACTCACGACCTCCCTGTTGTGCTGGCAACAGGCACTTCTGTCGTCCTGGTGTGTTCAGGTCCCACTCCAGCTCCCTATGCTGTTAGTGGCTTGCTAGGGATACTGTTCAACTTTGATATTGCTCCCTATTCTTGTGCCACCTTGGAACTTTAAAAATCCAATGCTTTCTGGTGAAAGCCCTGTGCACAGACCTGGAACAACCCTGCACTAGGAGGCCTTGGCAGACACTGCAGGGCCACTGCAGCGATACCTGCCTTCACCTCTTTACACCTGGCTTCTCCACAGGCACCTCTTCAGGGTCTCAGGAATGTGAAGACGGGGAGAGGGGAAGCAGGGAGATTTTTGCAGGGACACAGCCCCCTTTGTGCCTGACTGATACTGATGTCTCTGCCTCGTTGGGTTTGGGAGATGGGTGTTACATTGGACAGCCTGGCTTCCTCTGCACCCTGCTGTCTGCCACAGCCAGACTGTGGCTGAGGCTGCAGCTTCTGCCCAGGCAGGTTATCCCTTACCAAGTCTGGGTCTCAGCCAGAGTCCCAAATGACCCTTCAAGCATTGTCAGCTTCCACACACCAGCACAAGTAGGACAAATGACAGGAAACTAATACACAATTCTTTTACTGCTATCAAAACCTAAATCAGCAAACCCATCTAGGAACCTGGTAACAGGGGAAAATATTGCTGGGGCTCCCTGTGCTCCCTCCAGCCCAGCAGAGATGGTGATGAAAAGCTGAGCAGAATGGTCTTCTGTACCAGCTCCCAGTTCTTTTAGCTGAATTCACCTCAGCTCATAGGACAATTGGGCTGGTTTGCCACAGAAAAAACCTGCCACTTTGGATTTCTCCATATACACCTAGGAGAAGTGTAGCTTGCCCTTCCCTGCTTGGCTGAGCTCCCAAGTGTGCTGAAAGCCACTTTCCCTGCAGCTCTCATTTTTGGTTCCTGCAGCCCTGAATGCTTGCAATAGACCCCCAAAGTCCTACAGACTGTTCTTGCAGGGAATCCTCACATCAGCCTTGCAAACCCTCACCAGACCCTCAGTAAAGCCCCTCAGGTGTAATGCTATGGCTCAACAAGGACCTCAGCAACCTGTATTACTTCTTTGGGTGTCATCTGTGCTCTGATTTTGTGTACATAAACTCAGAAATCAGTCATGCTCCTACAGGTTAAAAAAAAGAAAAAAGGCTGCTGTATTTTTCGTAAGCTGTTTGAGTTTTGACCGATGATAATTTGAATTCTTTCCAATTCATACTGAGGGCATCAAAAAACAGGCAGTGGGCCCTGTCTGTTCATCTGCTACTGAGAGGTTTTTGTTTGCTTTTTCTCATTTACCAAGGCATTGTGTCCTTGGGTACTTGTTTGCTATATATATCTGCTCTATAAAAGAAGCATATTTGCTATAAATCACTATATAAATGAAATAATCTT
The DNA here is from genome assembly GCA_013399225.1 of Rhipidura dahli. Lineage (NCBI taxonomy): Eukaryota > Metazoa > Chordata > Aves > Passeriformes > Rhipiduridae > Rhipidura > Rhipidura dahli. The sequence goes on along the minus strand of VXAC01008857.1, from coordinate 779,447 downwards.
TCAAAAAACTCGCTCTCATGAGGAATCATACAATGCTTCAGATTGTTTGAAATACTGAAAACATCTTTTAATTGCAGAATTCTATACAAACTTGGGTAGATACATAAATTGCCACGACAAAATGTGTTCTTATTGCCTGAAAATTTTCACAGAAATACATAGATGGCAAGCTTACTGACATCCAACAGGATGAGATATCTTTAAACTTGCAAAATGAATAGACACAACACTCCTAAGCAGTTTGTGTTGACTGTCCTTGAAGTTTTTTGTACATAGATACCAACCTCAATATAGAAAGAACCAAGATTAAAATTTTTAATGCACATCACATAGTAATGTAAAATTAAGCACAAAAAAAGGTAAACAAATTGTAATCCCGAAAATACACTATTTTTTTTTACCTAGGGCATTGACTCATTCCAAGGATGATTTCCTGTATAGTTGTGTTTTAAGTGAGACACACATCTTGTTTCTGCACAGGACATCAATATCAGATGGAGATACAAGAACAAATGGTAGCAAACAAAAGGGAAAGAAACATAATCACAAGTGAAACTCAAACTCCATGCCAGTGTTCTTGCAGCCCTAAGCAAAGCTATACATAAAAATATGCTACAACCATTGTTCTCAAAAAGTCCTTGGCACTTTTCCTCTGATAATCTTACTTTCTTTTTTAATGGAGCAAATTACATTTCTGCACCAATATAAGGCAAAACTATAAATGCAATTACAAGGACAAGTTACCAAAAACCCCCAAGGCAAAGATAAACCCCACCCTCAGACCACCACCCCCCATCTCTGAATGCTTTGTGAAATATCATCCTTCTTCCTCATCACTGTCTTTCATTGTAATGCCCTGAAGTCCTCCTGCATCCGAGACTGAGACTGTGGCTTCCTCCACAGTCAGACGGCTGTGCACGGTGTCGTAGGTTTTGCTGTTCAGCGTCCCCTCCAGCACTCCTTGCAACCTGAAGTCTCGGTAGGTTTTCTGTGGCAAAAGTAAAACATCCTGAATTGGACTTCAGCAAGTCTGAGCACTCTTCCACTATACACTGGCCATTGCTAGCATGGCAGTGACCAGCTTTATTCTTCCTATAAGTTAGGGACTTACCACCTTGATAAAGATTTTGCAGTCTTAGTTTTTGGGCTGCATGGGATTTCTACAAACTCTTGAGATTCTAATTTGATGGTCGTTCCATTAAGAGATTGTGTTTGTGCTGCAGCTTACTCTAACTGCTGATTTCTCAGCAACTTCTATTTATTCTGAATAAATATTCTATATTTATTCAATAAGAAACCAGCTGAGAATTTTTCTAAATACCTATTGAAATGTGAATTTGACTACAGGTAGTTCAGTTCTGTCATTTCACAGAAAATGTAAATGCCTGACCTTTTCCTCATAGGGGAATTTTATTTATATTTATTGTTACATTTATATGCCAAATGAGGAAAAATAATTATTATATCACATATTATAATAGATACTCTATAAATGACTACTTGAAATAGATACTCTATGAATGAATATAGATTATGATCTACACTATACAGTGTCAGAATTTCTCAGATGACTACTTAGTTCATTTACATTCTAAGTCTCTGGTCTCCAACAGCAAATAATTTTGACTTACATTCTAGAGTAATTTTGATTCACATCAACTTTTTTTTCACTTCAGAAGATTTTGTTTCCCTTATATTCATCCTTGCTATGAACCAGCAGATACCACTTTCTTCTTTGATTTTTCATCCTGTAAGAATTCTGAGTGGTCTTGCTTTTTCATCAATGCTATGTTTAAGTAAGCACATGGAAAAATCACCTGCATACTTTATTTTTAAGCTATAACACATTTGAAATAATATTTCCTGATGTTACTCTTAAAGGCTTAAGAAGGACAAGTTGATGTAGGTAGTTTCTTATTTTATGTACACTATCACTACAAATTCTGAATGTTTTGGAAGAGAATATGGGGAAAATAAAATGGAAGATAATTAAGGGCTTTCAGACCCATTCCTCTGCCTGAGGAGGAGAGCATGTACAACCCTTAGAGAAAGAAAAGATTTGGTCTTCCTTCACTCAATACTTCAGAGAACTGCAAAAGACCACTCTTAAAATGGGTAAAATTCAGTTGGATTTTTTTTGTTCTGCCACTATGATGATTATTTAAACCTTGCTTGAATCACTGCAACTGAGATTTATTTGACTTTCCCAGGTCAACGTCAGAGTCAATGGATGCAGCTTATGTTTTGCTCACGCACTCCTGCGAGTACCCCGCCTGGTCTTTTTCAAGTGTCACCGTTGCATTCCCTTTTTGTAACACTGTGCATTCAATTTGCTTTGGTGCTGTTAACGGGTCCTACAGCAATTTCCTTCAGTTTTACATTGTATTCTTCCCATTCTCAGACCAGCACGCTGGGGTCCAGACATTGCTCTTCTCTTGACATAGTTTTGCAGATAATAATGTTCACTTCCAAGCTTAATTTTTCATTTCTCCCTAACTTTCTTGGTCCTTGACCCTTCTTTAGTCACATACCTCTGCATGTGTCTAAGACATCTAATGAAACCCTTATGCCATCATAAAGCTTTAAAGAGAATAAAGGGAACAATCTTTCTTCTTCTAGTCTTTCTTAATAATGCCACTAATCTTGTTGCATCCAAATCTGAAAGAATGATATTTCTCTTACTCATCCTGTGTCCTTCAGAAATGACCTCCTACACCAGCTTATTTGTGTTTGGGTTTATTTTTATTTTTTTTAATATTTTCAAGCGGTGACAGGAACAATGCAGCTTCCAAGGGTTTTTTTTTTGTTTGGTTTTTTTTTGTTTGTTTTTTTTTTCTTCCCTAAAGCAAACAGAAAAGTGCCTTCATTCACTCTAGTTTGGGGGAACTGTGCCTCCCCACATGTCTCTCCCCAGCTGGGCTGCAGCAGGAAAAGTATCTTACGATACTCGAACCCTTGTTTCGTATTTCCCAGCAGCCTCCTGTCTGCTGAGTTCCTATTTTACTGGTTCTATCTTCTTCAACCCACCAAAACCAAAGTCTGCAAAATGTTCTGTTTTCCAGAGCCAATATGATTCACATCATCTTCTTCAATACTGAATATCCACAGAAGGTGCCATGGCATAAAACAGTTGTGCAGAGCAAATCAGGTATATGGGCACAGAAAGGCCACACAGAAGTAGCATTCTCACCTCCAGTGGGAGCCTCCTGCTTTTGAACAAGGCTAACCAGTGTGCCAGGTGGCAGAGGGAAGGTGGATTGGCAGTGCTGCTCATTCACCTGAAATTCAGTTTTGCAAGAGCTTCCTTTAATCTCCCTGATGACATTTCTCTTGTCAAATTTAGTCTGCTCTTTCTTAGATCTCATAGGGTGGAGGTTTAAGTTTTATAGAAAGGTATAGGACTTTTTACAAGGGCATGTAGTGATAGAACAAGAGGGAATGGCTTCAAACTGCGAATAGGTGTAGATTAGATATTCGTAAAAGTCTTTACTGTGAGGGTGGGGAGGCACTGGAACAGGTTGCCCATGTAAGTTGTGGATACCCCATCTCTGGAAGTCTCCAAGGCCAGGCTGGATGGAGCTCTGAGCAGCCTGGTCTAGTGAGAGGTGTCCTTGCCCATGACAGAGGGGTTGGAACCAATGATCTTTAAGGTCCCTTCCAACCCAAACCATTTTATCATTCTATGATTCACTTGAGAACAGCTTTCAACCTTTCACGAGGGCCATTCATTTCAACAAGGAATAACAAACTGCTTTTGCCATTTGGGCACACAATCTAGTGAAGAGCCAAATCCTGCTTCCAGAGAAATCAGTTAAGGTCAAAAAGACCAAAGCTATGCTTGGGTGTTTCAGGGAGCCATGATGCAATTGTTATTATGACTGTTTTCTTGCATTTCTCTCTGTTCTGTTCCTTTTTGGCTAGTGAATCTTCAAAGTTGCAGTTGCAATTCTGGTGACCATGAGTCAAAATGCTTCTGGCTTTATAGTCTTGCATAAACTTCATGAAAAAATATTTTGAAAAAATCCAAGCCACCACTGACAACAGTTGTTTCTTACTCCACATTTGTACAGCTAACAAGAATGTCCAAAGTCAAACAAGACAGAATTAAAAGAAAAAAAATTCTGAAGTGTTTTTCTGTTGCTTGCCTAAGAGTTTGAACTAAGATCTGAAAGGGAGTTAGGAGGAAACTTTCTTTTATGGAAGGTTAAACCATAATTGCCTATTGCAAGGCATATCACACTTTGCTCAGAAGCATTTGACATTGGCCAATGTAAATGACTGAGGACTGAACTGGAGGGATTGGTATTTCTATTGATACTTATCCCTGACTATGAAAGACTAGAAAATTTTACCTAATAAATTGAATACTGTTTTCAATTAAACCTAGTAATTGCATGTGCATAAAAAAGAAAATAGTTCCTTTTTTTAAGGAGAAGAGGGAAAATGGATAAAGAACCCTATTGAAATTATTCAGTAAACAAAAATTAATTTTTTTGGTAAAACAAAAAATCAGTAACAAGACAAACAATAATTCAGTAAGAATAATCATATGACAATGCTGTATAGCTAGCTGTAAAATTCCTTGGAACAATCTTAATTGTCCCCAAGTCCAGAATTTATGACAAATACTAGTGCACATATAATTAATATTAAAGGGTTTATTAAGCTATTTTACTTCTGGAATTTGCTACAGTCGTGGGGAAAAAAAAAATCCCAACATAAAACTAAATAAATTTACAAATTTATTCCACATTTTCTAACTTTGGGGTGATCATCCATGTTATTACTTTATTACTTTTCTCTCTTTGCTATGCAGCCTAATGCAAACACATTTTATTTACCTTTACTATTTTGATGAGAGTCTTCAGCTGGTAGATGTGAAGCTGAACATCTAATCTATCAGCCAACCACATACATATGACTTTCATGGAGTTGCTATACCATTGCTGAAAAGAAGGATAAAAAAAACCAACAACAAACACCACCAAATAACACTGCAGTATTCATTTAACAGATTTGGTAATGAGAGGTAATGAAACACTTTGAAATGATCACAGATCAGCACTTGAAGTCAACAATGATATAATTTCCTGTTAGGAGAATTGCATGGGTCAGTAGGAAATCAAATAACTTGACCTAGACTGTTCTTTACATGAATTAGCACCTGCCATTTTATCTTTCAGTTACAACATGCTCAAGCAAAATAGTGTTATGCACTTTGTTATCTGTCAGTGGGAATGGATATTAAAGATACAATTACAGGAGAGAATTGACAGCTAAAACAGCAAGGATAAAACCAAGTAGGGTATCTCGAGAGAGAATTTACAATGACTAGATTTTTCAATCCAAAGAGAAAACAGTATCAGAGAATAAGGAATTTGTCTTTTTCTTTTCTTTTTTTTTTTTTAATCACTTCATTATTCAGTAAAAAGAAAAGCAGAAATGCGTGGTAACTGTATTTAAGTATGATCAAAACACCACTCCACCCTTCCCAAAATAATCATATTAAGGTTTTGATTTACATTAATTACTAATTATAATGACAGCCTACCTTATTTCCTTTTTATGTCTTAGGCAGGGGTATGTTTTCACTCAACACTTCACAAATGGATGGGTTAAGAATAAGCCCTCTGCTGTTGGTGTCTATGTTACTGTAAAAAAATGCTCAGTTCCAAATAGCTACTGTAATAGTTCTTTCACATTAACTGGATTAGAAGAGATTTTACTAAATATAGTTGCAGCATTTTTCTTTCCCCTCCTGTAAAATCACAACCAGATGTCATTTAGTCTGACTGTAAAAAGGAAGGGATTTCTTTTTTTCATTTTAACAGTGAGAGATTAAAAGAGTTTGTGTCATAGCTCTGTTTCTAGTCTCTTTTCCCACAGGAAAGAGGCTTAAATTCTTTTCTAATAGAATTTCCTGTGTCTTTACGAAACAGTGATATGCAAAGAGAGGAAATGTGTGTGTGTATTTTAAAACTCAGCATGTTAGGCAAGGTGTATTTTGTGAAAGTAATTCAATGAAAATACCTAACATGTCTCATGAGCCACCTCCACATTATATATACTGAAAATATGAAGACAAATTGCTTGCTACTGGATGTAACAAAGGAAAGAAATAGAATTCTTCCATCAAAAATGTAAGTTATCTGGAAAAAGCTTCAAAGACATACAGTAAATAATTACAAATACCTTTTCCTTACAGGTAACAGTCTCATCATATTATAACTATCAATTTTAAGATGTTTGAAATTAGATATTCATCTAAAAATTCTTCTGTTTATCTTTTTGAAGGTGTTAATTGTATCTTAATTATCAATCACTGGAAATAAATTACTTTTATTTTTTAGAGTTTCTCCTATTAATTTACTATTTTTCAGAAGTGAAAAAATGCACCACAAAAAAAGCAGATAGCTACATATTTCATAAAAGTAGTTTAATTTATTCACTAAAATGTGGGACTGATTAGATATCCATAAAAACCAGCTTTTTAAATCACTGAATGACATTCTTATCCTATTTACATTATTTAATCCAAAACATTCATGCCAGTATTGATTTCCTTTGTAAGTACGTGCAAAATATTTTTAATGTGACAGAGTTGTTACTAAGTGGTAGCTGTAAACTATATGACAGGTGTTGTATGTATACAGATGTCTAGAAAATAAAATAGATTGTGCTTATTAACTGGGGAACTCTATTGATCTAAATAAACATAAAAATTCCAACATCAAACATTCTACCCAAATGCAATAAGATAAGCCAAAAAAGTGTATTATCACTCAGACTCTACTGTTTGAAAACTGATATTCTTCCATAAGAGAAATCCAGTAATGCATCCATGATGTATTTTGTTTGTATCGAGTAGAAAGCAGAATGGGCTCAAACTTGCTCAGTCAAACAAACTACAGACAGGATTGAAAATTCTGAGACTGATTTTGCCATGCAACAACACTGAACAGTGACAGGTTACTGACAATAGACAGTTCCAGTTTTCTGGCAAAATGTGTTTTAAAGCCCAGCCAAGTAACATATTTAGGATGGATGCAGTGAAACTTCATCTCTCCCTGCATACCTGTGATATTCTTACATGCACTGAAAACAAAGCTAAGACATTGGAGGGAATTTATTTTCTATTCAACTTTATGAATGAAAGCAATATAATGTTTTCCTGACTAGCTTTGATGCACTAAACTTTTACAAATATTTTTATTTGATGATTGTGAAATGATACTACAGTACATGCTCTTCTGTCAACATACCTTGTTCAGAAAAAATATAACTGCTATTTTATTAGAAAAAAAGAGCATTTTTATTTTTAATTGTCACGGTATTTTAAGTAAAAACCACATCCAGTATATTTTTAGAATCCTCCCAGAGGTACTTATGGGTAGGATTCTTGTTAAGGACTGGTCATATATCCACTACTTTTGAGGACTCAGTACATGCTGAAGCTGTACAACCATAAATCTGCCAGACTTCATAACAAGAAAATAAATATTTCCCTATAACTTCTTTTTGAGTCTGTTAAAAAGCACAGCACTGCAAATTCCTCTGAGAGAATTGAAGGCCACACGTTTTGACAATCATGAGCATGTTATGGAGGCAGGGATGGATCTACTGTGGCTGATGGGATTCTATTGCAAACCCCAAAACTTGACTGATTAGATAATTGTCCTGAGATCACCCAGTTAAAACAACAACAGCAACCACCAATAGCTTCTAACTGGTTTTAAGAAAAAGTAACTTTCCCGTTAGTAACAACAGCAGTGAAAGGACAATGCATCTCTTGCAGATGTTCACTCTGTGGTACTACTGCCACATTCTTTGCTGTTCTCTATGCAAGAGTAAAGCAGTAAGTGCTTATATATTTTTCCCAAATCAGCTAATAACAGCAGTCAACCCCTTTAACAAAAATGTTTGCCTCGCTATTTCCTCCTCTCTCCTTATTCATAGCCCATCCAGCTCCTGTAAGGGCATGCATTACTCACTTCATTTTCCTGAGATACCTCTTTCAAAGTAAAAAAATAAGAGAAAAGGAAAGGCTAGGGTTGACTCTGTGAGACCCTTGTATTTATTCACACTTATTGTGCATGACTGTACACTGGTAAATCATATTAGCAGCCCGTCTCCCCATCAAGCTGCTACTTGCTTTCCAGCCCTGGGAAGGTTCAACAAATCAACAGGAGCACGGAAAACAGAACATCAGTCTAATCTAGTGTTTAAGGTGAAGTTTTCAAACCCAATCTAAGAAGATCTTTAGAGCAAGCAACAAGCTGAAGGGCTCAGAAGGTGGTATTGACAATGAAAGAGTGTTGAAATATTGAGAAGCGCAGCACTTGTGCATTTTTAATAACAAGAGGGTCAACAAGGACACAGCTCCCTCAGTGCCAATAGTTGCCACACCAGGGCTATAAACGCTCTCAGTTCATCAGATTTCTTAAACAGTTCATCAGCTTTCTTAAACACCCTAAACCCCCTCAGCAGACCTTTAGTCTTAAATTAACAAACCAAAGCAATGAAAGAGGGTGCAGCTTGAATGGCCAGCATTGATCCCCAACGGGGCTCGGTGCAGCTACAGGCACTGAAAAACTCGTTCCATTGTCAGGAGGAATTGACAAACCTCCTCGCCTAAATAGTCCAGCTCAGGCGGGCTGGAGGCACGCAGCTGTAAAGGGCTCCCCTCGCCCCGCTCCCAGCGCTCACAATGCGCCAGGCATGAGCTCTTTGTCAGGCCCAGACTCTGCAATTTTCTAACAAGGATTAAAGTTGTTTCTCGGCAGGGCTAGTGAAAAGCGATTTAGCAACATACCGTGCTTTCTTCAGGCAAGTTAAAGAGAAGTAGTTAAGGAATTTCATTATTCTGCTGACCAGTGGAAACACAAAACAAATATATTAAATATTCACCATCTTTCTGGGTGCCTGAGCTATAACATTCGCAGAATGGTTCAATTAAATATAACACTTATCGGCTGAAAGCAAGCACTTCAAATTTATTTTAGAAGTTTTATGAAAAGGTGCAGCTGTTTGCCACCTGAAAGGAGGCTCAATACATAGCAATACACAATGGTTTAGTCCTTCTAGGGCTGGTATCCCTAACGCCTTAGACACAAGACCCCGTTGAGTTTCTATACCTTGACTGCTCTTGATAAATGGGCATCGCCATAAGGCTTTCTCTGCTGAGTATGGCAGGGGGAACAGCTTTTCCAGGAACTGAATTTTATATTCCTGTAGAAGCCTTTGTCGCACTATTGATCAGGAATTTAGTTACTCAGACAACAACTGGGTGTTTGCACTTCCTTCGACTTCACTTGCCCTACCAGAAACAGTAACAAAAAGTATATTTCTCACTGAAGACACTGTACACCAAATGCAGCACAAGCTAAAATGAGAAAATAATAATGAGTTACATAAGAAATAACATGAGCATGTTAAAATTTAAGGGCTAAAATGCCCAGTTTTTATTAAAAGGAAGCACTATTATATTGCTTCAAGTTTATGATAGAAAGCACCAGTAGCATACCAAGGAACTTTTAGGACATTTAAAAAAAATGTTCACAAAGAGCAAAAGCTGAAAAAATGTCCTGATTTAAGTTTCATAATTTATTACCCATTTTTCAAAATATGTATAGTCATACTGACTTCCTTTGTTGAGTGTTATAGACAATGAGGGAGACAAATGTCATTTGTAAGGTTTTTGAAAACACTCTGAGGTTTAGAAGGCATAGATGTATTTCCAAGTTTAGTTACAGATAACTAATCCACTTAAATGAGAATTTTTACCTAAGCAATGTTGAGTTCATATACACTTCTGAAAGCTGGAAAGTCTTGGCAACTCTGAAAGCCCCACCCCCGTCTCTTCCCCTTCCAGCTTGGGGAAGGATTTTCCAGCCTGTGGGCCACCATAATACATCAGAAGGTATGTATACACAGGAATACCAAAACAGGAAATGAAGTAAGAAGATGTAATTAATATTTTAAATATCTTCAGCTTGCAATTAAATATTTTTCTTTTCTGAAAAACATATAAAGCAACAAGGAAGCAACTTTGCAAAAGGCATTTGTGCTTTTCCCTCAGGCTTAGGTAGCCTTTTGATTAAGAAAGCCTGAGAAACCTTTGAAGAATGAAGAGAGTGTAGGTAGAAAGAAAATTCAGTGCATCAAAATGTAGAAAATGTGTTCGTTCTCTATTTCCAGCCTATCAGTTCTGATTCCTGACATAAAATTTATTAACTGTTTAAAATACCAGTCTCTTCTAACGGAGAGAGACCAGAAGTCTGCCTAGTGAGGTACTGCCCTCCCACCAATCCCCTGGGAGGAACTAATTATCTCCTCAGTGTCTTTCTTTTCTGGATTGCACTGGTCATAGATGTGCACCAGTCTGTGAGGCACTTCCAGTCACATTTCCAATGAGAAAAACTCTGTCAGGAAAATTAAAGAACAGAAGCTGGGAAACCTGAGAGAAGAGAAAGCTTTCATGTAAGAGCTTTCCCATCCCCCTATCAGCTCCACTTGTCTTCCCAGTGACAGCCACTGCCATTCTGTGACACGTTATCCAGCCCCACAAGGATGTGGTTCCTCATTAGACCTGGCTTCATAGTGTCACAACATAAAATGTTCACTCTCTGAGAACTAAAATTTACAGTGAAAGAACATTCTCAATGAAATCCAGAATTTTGCCTTCATGCCAAGGCCATGCAAAGGTGATTTTCTTTTTTTTTTTTTTTTTTCTGAGTCTGGGAGTTTTATCTTTATTGTTCTCAGTCAACAGAGATTTCTATGTTATTGAGATGTTCTTCTACAGTAGTGCCAGTAAGAGACAGCTGGCAGAAATAAAAACTTTATCATCTCCAAATACAATAAAATTTTCAAGTAGTCTTATAGGCTGATTATTCTTACAGCTACCCTAATGCCTAATGCTGCCGGCTGGTTTTTTTTTGTTTTGTTTTTGTTTCTTTTTGTGAGACCAGTCTTCCTGTTTAAGACATCAGAGAAGTTTGTATTATTTCTCTGAAACATTAAACATTTCTCCATCTTTTGATTCAATGCACAGCTATGACTGGAGAAAAAGAATTATGTGGCATAAATTTTATAGCAAAGGGACTATTGGGGAAAGAGCTGACCTCGTAACTGTGCAGAGACAACTGTAACTTCTTTTAATGGGCACTGATCAAGCACTGCTTCACATATGCATTCACTTCATGTATATTTCCACAGGATACCTTACTTTTACTGTTATTTAAAACATAAAAATACAATCAATACAACTATTAAAGCTGAAACTGTCCTTTAGTATACTTCAGCCTCTATCCAGTAGTACTGTAAATCCATAAGTAGGCAGATATCAGACCTGGTAAGCTTGGGAAGATTACTTTTGCTTAAAAGCAAATGTTCACAAAGGAGAATACTATTGGCTTGTGGGGGTCATGATGCCACCACATTTATTACTTTTGCACCTTTTTTTACCCTAGAAACTTCTATTTAAGAGAAATTGGAAGAAATTAAGAATAAACTAAGCATGAGGGGCAAATCCATGGAGTTGGCCTTGATGGAACCATGGGACTAGCAGGCAGGAGAAACAAAAGGACATTTTTCTCTATTAAAAAAAAAAAAAAAGAGATATTAAAAGCCCTTGATCTGGAAAATGCAAATGACAATCAATATTGTGTCAAATGCAAAAACTCTGTTCCCCACTTTGCTACAGTCCCTTCCTACATTTTCATTCAAGGACTTGCCCAGAAGTCCTCTCATTGCTGTGTCACTTATTTCTGCTGTAATGCTCCTATGTTGTCTCATGAGCTCCTACTTTGCACAGAGCCTCTGACACGTTCCTCTTTCACCTCACCAGTGTCTTACACTCCTAATGCTTGGCACAATTATCTGGGCATCTTCCTGGAAACACCTCACGCTTTCATCCAGCATCCGTGTTTTGCTTCCTCCTCTGGGCCTGGAATGCTAAGCCAAGTTTTGAACTTTGTCTTAGGAATGTGGAAAAATGTTGATAGCCTAAATTACAGGGATATGTATCAGGAAAGGAGAGGTGAGAAAGGAATCAGACACCACTGTCTGCTTCAACACTCTTACTTCTTCTGATACAGGGATCAGGACCAAGATTTCTTTAGTTTAGTAATTTGAAATTACAAACTCTGTTGGGTATATCTTCCCTCACCTTTTTTTATTTTTTCCTACCCTCCCCACAATCCAGCCCCCCACTTTGTTTTTTTTTTTTTTTGAAAAATCGTTATAGCAGATGTAAGAACTTGCTTTATGCACTCTTCTTGGCCAAAGAAGAAAGTTTTTCTTTTTTCCAGTGGGATGCTGCCTTTGGCTTTCTTCTGCCTTTCTTTTTTTTTTTTTTTTTGTGCCATTACTCCAACCTTCCAGGAAGCTCAGAAAGCATTTTGTTTTTCTTGAGAAGAAATAGTTTAGTCTCTAGTCAGTCTCTTTTCTGCCTATTTGAATGAAATATTTTCACTGCCACTCCCAAAGCAATCAGGGGAAAAGGGAAAGGACCACAACAGAAAAAATAACCCAAACCTTGGCAGAAAAATGTTGTTCAGAAAGACTTATGATGACAAACAAGTGAACAGTTTTTGGATGGGATATTTTGGTGACACAAGGAAACAAAATTAGTTTTCATATATCAATAATGAGAAGAAATTTAAAACCATGGCTCATTTGAAAGTATATTACGCATCTTTGAAATCCCTGATCAAAAAGAATATAGTTCTGAAATAACATCTAACATATCAAAAGCTTATCTTTTAGAAGGAAAGTGATTTTTTTGTATTTTTGGCTTCTAATTAGAAGATGGCTAGTTGCTGTGGAACTGCTGCCAATTTACAAATAAATATACACTTTCAATGCAAAATATACTGTACTCATCTTCCCCTGAATTGCATATTGGTTGTTAAACAGCAGTTCACAATATTTATGCTACTGTATGATGTTTGTGACCTTCATTTTTTTTCTGGCTTCTTCACATATGGCAGATAAGCTGGGAAACTGGAAGTTTGCAAAATTAGACACACGTAACTTCCTTCCATATCTGGACATATGTAATGTTACTGTTCTGATTTTTAAACAGTAGGTACTAACATGATGCTCCTGACTGCGAGAGACTAACAGTATAAACATTTTCTCTGCTCCATTCTGGATATGCACTGCATCTGTGAACAAAACTTCCACAGGTTATTCTGGTGCTAAAACTCTGTGGAGCAAACAGTGTCAGTCTTGCTACACTGTGTGTTGTGCTGCAGTTTGGGTATATCCACAAGCATCCTCCAAGGCACAGAACAGGGAACATCACTTGAGTGACCCTGAAATGAAAGCCAGCTTGGATCCTCAAAATAAACAAATTAATGTAATACAAAATGACCGAGTTGTTACTCATTATAACACTTGCCTCTTGCTATCAGGCTCTAGTGCTAAAAGCCCTACAAATGTATGTAGCTGTACAAATGCTAAGCAGTCTTCCTAATGTTACAGCATGGTTTGAATTGGAAGGGACATTAAATATCATCCAGTTCCAATCCTCCTACCATGGGCAGGGACCCAGACCAGGTTGCTCAAGGTCCCATCCAACTTGACCTTCAACACTTTCAGGGATGGGGCATCTCCAACCTCTTCAGGCAACTTGTTCCAGTGCCTCACCATCCTCTGACTAAGTTCTTTCTTTCTTTCTAACATCTAATCTAAACCTGTGCTCTTTGAGTTTAAAACCATTGTCCCTTGTCATGTCACTACATATCCATATAAAAAGTCCCTCTCCCTGCCTTTTACAAGCCCCCTTATGGTACTGGAAGGCTGCTCTAAGGTCTCCCTGGAGCCTTCTCTTCTCCAGACTGAACAAGCCCAGCTCTCCCAGCCTGTTTTCACAGGAGAAGTGCTCCAGCCCTTGTACCATCTTCGTGGCCCTCAGTAAGGTTAAAGGTCTGGGTTCACCCTGCCTGTAAGGTATGTAACACAGACACCCATCTCTGCTTTTGCCCACTCATCCAGAACTCCCTGGGGACTTCCCATTCCCTGGAGAGAGATATCATCAAAGGGACCACAGGAGGAAACCTCCTGTCAGCTGTATTCCTCCCTTGAAGTAAGAATATTCTTCTTCTCAGTACCAAAAGGGAGATAGGCTGAAATTGGGTCAGTATCTGTGCTGTAGCTTTTACACTCACATTAGTAGTTTTTGTCCTAAAATTTTCTACTTAGACTCCCTGCGGAGTGAGGCCAAGTACATATTTTTATTACAGTATTTAAACCACCCTGAGTTCTGAGTGAATATTTGCAGGCAGCTCATTTCTTTCCACCTCATTTATTCTGCCTCATCCATTTACTCTTCATGCTGCTGCAGTGCCGTGTGACGGGGCTGGATGTAGCTGCAGAGCTGACAGGAAGATGCACACTGCTGGAGCTACTCCTCTCTTACACCTCATCGACTGGGCACTACACTGAGCTGCCCTAAGGTGGAGCAGAGGTCCAGCCTCCTGTCTCTCTCTTGCTTCTCTCCTCCTCTTTCTCTTTGGACTGGGCAGGTGCCTGGTTTTCTCTCCTTTCCATCCCTGATCCTGTTGCTTGTGAACACTCTTTCAGCGATGTAGATTTTACAGCTGTGTTGGGGGTTTTTTGGAGATGATTTTTCTGTGCATTATTTTTACCTTATTTTTTCCCGGCTCTTTAAGTGCACTATAATGCAAAAGAAAGTGAGTGCAATATAAATTAAGAAAATACATAGTGAAACACCTGAAAATTGTTTAAAGAAAATAATCTCTATATAGTTCAATACTTCTGCACATTTAAATCAGTGCTAAAGCTTCAGTTTCCCATGATCAAATACGTGAAGAAGCTCTTTCCACTGACAAATCCGTGTCAGAGCACCTCACCTATTCTGATTTGCAACATAGCAACCTTTTTCTGTTATGCCTGACTCATTTTACTAAAACTAGACTATTCTTATGGTTTCTGGCACTATTTTTCTTGTAATATGATCAACAATATGGTTGTGTGTCTATTTGTGAACACTTAGGCAGTTTTGTTTTATTTTCCTTTTTCAACTAAGCTTGACCCAAATGAAATACAAGTACAAACATCAAACCTGCAAGTAAGGTTTGAGAAGCCACAAGGTTCTCCTGCTGTTTATATGTGTGTGAATTACAGTACATCAAGAAATCAATATTCCCTAGATGGTGCTTGTGCCTGGCACTTCATGGTGAACAAACATTAGGTAAGACAATATAAATGGTACAATCCTTATTGATTTCTCTTGACTGTGTAGAATGTGAAAGCTGCAGCCACAGTTAACACTTACTGACAGGCTCATCTAAAGTTTCAGTGCTATTTTATATTTTTATAGTTGTCCACGCTCAATTGATTCTATTAAGTTGCTAGACACATTTCAAGCCATCTAGATAAGAAGAAAAAGTGCAGTGCCTGGAATGAGATGCTGCTACTTTATGCCTAGCAGGACAAAGAGGTTAAAGGACTAAATTGTGCCTCATGTTGGAAGGAGTTCTCTTTTATTAGACAGAATTGTTGTTGTTTTTGGTGAATGGATATTGTGAGTGATGGATAGATGCATTTAACTAAGTTAATAAATGAATGAACAGTGTTCATACCAGACATGTATATGAGGAAACTGTACTGGAAGCTCCCAGTATTACAGCCCCTCCCCAAACAAACAAGCAAAAACCCCTTGTAGTTCTATTTGATTGAAAAAATTCCCTCAGGGGAAAAAAATCAGATGGGCTTTAAAATGCTAAGTTTGGGATTTTTTTCCACGCCATTTTTCCTCTTGTGACTTGTAACACCCACTTAAAATTTCTTTTTAAGAGCAATTTATACATTGTTCTTTTTTTTTCTTTCCAAAAAATAAGCTTCTCACACAAGTCAGGGAAATTAGAGGGTAGGACAGTATAAGGAATTCTGAGTATCAGGCTATGAGTTTTAGTGCCTTAAAAATAATCTTCTATTTCCCTTTTATACCCAGAGAACACTTTTAGCAAGATATCAGAATATCTATTTCATAGTTTCTTACTCCCCTGCTGGAAAAATTTAAGTAATATGACTGAATTGGTGTGAAGAAGGTGTCAGACATCCATTCCATGAATATTAAATGCAGACTGGACTGTGGGGTATTTCATGTCTTGAGAAAATAATTTCGTATCTTTTTGGGTTGTGTGCACCAAACACAACAACGACAAAAGGGAAACTCAGGAACTAAAAGTGGCATAAAAAATGAAGATGTGAAAGTGTATCATATGAAAACCATATAAAATACAGTCATTGTGTTATGCCATTGTGTTTCTCTAGAGAAAATACTATCAGCTAGAGTATAAAACAGCTTACAAAGTGCTGCTATTCTGATCCTGAAGCAGCAAACTCTGAAGCACATGCTTTACTTTAAATGTGTTGTGGTCCTATTGGTTTCAACAGTAGTGAGCTTTGCTGCAGTTATAGCAATATAATCAGCACCCTCCAAGAGTGGGCACTCTTTTTTCTCAGCATAATCCAGAAAAAAAAAAAAAATCAAAGAAAACTTCTACACTATATGAAATCAGATAGAGGTTACATTTTTCAGATTTCAAACGAACTATTTTTCCTTTGATAGAGATTGCTACCTTGAAAAATGAGGCAAGTCTATTTGAAAACATCAGGAACAATTCAGTGAACTTTAAAAAGACTTTGAACAATAAATTTGCAAGATGTTGCTTCCACCTTGCAGAAGAGTTTCCTGTATTTGAGCATGTCAATAAAATTCACTTTTCCAATGACATTGCCCACAGTCTTCTTTGAAATTCTTTTATCAAAAAAGAAACAACTGTTTCAAAATTGCAAAAAATTCTGTTAGATCATGAGATGACTGCAGAGTGGTTCTCATATCACGAGCTTTCTATTTTCCCTATAAAATAAGAGACGTAATTAAAGATGAGTTAAGACTTTGGTGAAAATCTAAAGAGCATCGGCAAATCTGAGCACTGCTCAGCTTTTCAATTGCTTTTCTACTTCTCAGTTCTTTTAAATGGTTTTCTATGGCAGGAACATTTTTCTTAATTAGTCACAGCTAATTACTGTTCTGGCATAGACAAGTAATCAGAAATGTCAGAGCTGCAAGGCTACATCTCCCTAATCCTTTGATAATAATTTAGCCTCCTGGGAGGGCCTCAAGCTGCGGTAAGTAGTGGCTGACAATAAGGCAAAATTAGGTGGGCAGCAGACCATTAGGATAGAAAAATAAAAAGCACTACCAAATCCTGCTGAGCACCATCAGGCAACTAACTACACTGCCAGATGAGGTGCCTGTTTAAGCCTGTGTTGTTAATTAGCTGATTCTACCAGACCTGCCACATATGTCCAGGTGCATCATGCAAAGATGTGTATTTCTGGGTTTGTGCCAAAGGACAATTTTGCACTGTGATCAAATTTCAAGAATCTGAGAAGGAAGCCCACATATTTCTTGAAGATTACTCTGAGTTATCAAAGAAATAAGAAGATCAACAAGCTACAATCCCTTTTTTTTTAGTATTTTTTAAAGTAATTAGGCACGGTCCTCTCATGTTTCTCAGAGGTTAATACAAACACAGCTTTTGATTCAAATGTGGCCTTTAACCAAGTAGACCTTTTGTCAAATCACACACTTGCAAATAATTACATAACAACAAAAGTGAAGATTACTTATTAAAATTAGCGTGACAGGAAGTAATTTGAGATTAAGGGGAAAAAAATCACAATTGAAGTTTTCTAGAAAAACATTGTTGAATACTAAATACTATAAAAATGGTGCTTTTGAAGTAGACAAACAGCACAAGGAGTTGGTACTACTGAAAACTGAATTTAAATTAAGTGTTCCTCTTGGCTGTGTAACACCATGATTTGCACATTTTTAAACACTTTTTTTCTGGTAATAGGTCAGAAAACCTATAGAAATCAGGCAACTGAATAAAGCATTTACTAAATATATACTTGTAGATATGATGGCAAACAGAAATTAGTCCAATTAGTACTTCATATCTCCATTTAGCCATAGAGCAGAGTACATGACATAATAATCTTTGAAGAATAATTAAGACCTCAAATTATCTCAAGTACATAATTGAATTTGAATTGTCTGTTCCTGCTACTAATGGAAAATGAAAATAATGGTTGGAATATGGGAACACCACTAGGATTTAATAAACATTCCAGACAAAACACAAGGAGTTTTTCAACAGAAAAAGAATATCACATTACATCTGAACCTTTGAAATACAAAAGCCAAAACCAGCTATGTAAATCTGGAGTGCTTAAGCTTTTAAACTGCTGGTAAAGACACTCAGTCTGTCTGCACTCCAAAGACAGTTGTATTACAACTGCCATTTACATCTCTCACATAGCTTGTTGAATTTTTACCATGCACGAGGCCACAGCCTCCAGGAAGCCTTCCCACGTGGGCAGTCCCTGCAAAGTCAACAGGAATGCTGCATCAAACCATAGGAGGAGATGGGCAACTCGGGCCAAAGCCAACATCTCACAGGTGCCATCTTGTACAAGACAACTAAGGACACCTCTTTGCCAGTGCTGACCTTTTCAGGATATGCACTCTGACTATTTTATCTGTTTATGGTACACTTGGGAAGAGGTTTCCCAGAAATTAAATCCTAAAAAAATTGGAAACCCTTTCAGTTGTAACAATGACTGAACACTGATGCATTAAATCTGTTCTCTGAATTCATTCTTTATTTCTCAGAGCAGCAATCACTTATTGCATAAAGATTTCATTGCATATATAGTCTTAATACAACTGGAATCATACATCTGTTTACACCACAAGTTTTCCACAACAGACACAAATATGACCTGTTAGATAATGCTCTCAAGGGCAAATACACCAAGAAGGAATCTGAAGCAAAAATGTTGGGAATGATTTTTTTCTGTGTTCAAACAGGAATATCCATACTTCACGTGCAATTCACAGGTACAAGAAAGTGAGAATCTACCCAGGTGGCACTTAGGAACTACACATTGCTACAGAAAGTAAGTATTGCATCAATGTTTTAACAGAGCTGTGTGTGAAATTTAAAACATGCTTTTCAAAGAGGTTTGTCAAAAAAATCCAATTTTGTTTAAAGGAAATAGTTTCTAATTTCAAAGTCTAATGTCTATTAAAATTCTCAGGAGTTCAAGGTTTATTAGTCCCATCTTAAAAATTCTAGTGGTAACATGAATCTGAGTCCAGTCAACGGGAATAACCCTGTGTTTATAGACCCAGTACTGCATTTATCAAAGTTAATGGTAAAAAACCTATTGATTTTGAGATGGTAGAACCAGATCCCACGGGAATTTCATAGTTGTATATTTTAAAAATATCATAATTTTTTTATCTATACAGAGCACTGTTTTTTGATAGGCTAGACATATGCCCTTGCATCATCCATGAAACAGTTTATAAATAAGAGAGGAACTAATAATAATTAGTAATATTTTCTATTTAGTGTAGGTTTGTGTAATTATATTCTAAATATTTATTTTTTTCATTGATCAACTTGATTTACTGTCTCTTCTGAAAGCAAGTATTTTTAAAATTATTTACAAAAAAAAATTCAAGTAATATACCATTTCTAAAACATTAACCCAGAGCTATTGCAGAACTCAATCATGTGCAGTAGATTACAAAAAGTTCAAGTGTTCTTTGAGAAATGTCATGTCAAAAACAAACACTACTATATCCCTACCAGGCCCTCAGCTATAAGCTGTAACTGCATGAGAGTAGGAGATAAATGTCCTGAGTTCCTGTGACAGAAGGAATTTGACAAGGAAAATTCCCAGCTGATTTTATGAAGAAGACCATGTCCCATACTGCAAAGGAGGGCAAAAATTCCCACGTCTCTGATAAACTGACCAAGTGAAAAATCTTTGTGACTTCAAACCTTGTGACCAGTTTTGAGAACAAGAAGGTGGTACACTGACCTAGGAGAGACCTATGCTACCAGGAGCACCTGGACATATTGCTGTGCCTGCTGTCTATAGCCCTTCTGGAGGAGGTAGTAATGAAATGCATCCAGAAGCTGAGTTTTTCAGAGGAAATGAAGGAAAAAAAATTCCACCTTGGTCCTGCTGCATGATCATCAGATGTACCGAAGCACAAGATTTAAATGGTTTAAAAACGGTGCAGACAAAACTGTCAGCCCAGTCGTTCTTTTCAAAGTCACTGGAGATTTGAACCTCTTTCTTAATTAAGGGTTCATATCACAAACTTAAATTCCATTCTCCTTATTTTGGTATTTTATATAGCACAGCACTGCTTTTCCATGCTTACCAAGCACCACCATAAAACACCACGTATTTTTTTGTTTTCGCTCCAGACTTCTCAGGTAGAAGAAAAATTTTACAACTCCTAGCCTTAACATATTGTGACTCACTGGCAGGCATTTGTACTTGTATCAATGCTATTCTTAAGTGTAAATGATCTTTGCTATGTACATAGCTTCGTGTGATAGACATGCTGTTTGCTTGGTCACTGTAATAGCTGTTAGCATACAGCAGCCCTGGATGAAGTCAGTGAAATCTGTGCAAAAAGAGTTCGCAATTATACATTTTGGGGAGGTTAAAATAGTGTCTGAGGCCTGATGCTGTCTATGTTTGTAATTAAGACCTCTAGCACACAGAACAGTCAGGTTTTTGTTATTCTGGATGAGGTGTTTCCCTGGCTGAAGCACAGGAAAGTGTACTTTCTGCCTTTCACTTGGCTGATGATTACTCAGTAATCATCTAAGTACTAAGTACTTAGTACTAAGTACTAATTACTACTAGAGTGGTTTTTAAGAGGAAAGCAACTGTGATCTACAACTCTAGATAGTCCAATGGCTTCAAGTATATTTGCATAAAAATGTGAATATATTTTATTCTTTCTATTGAAATATAACTTGATAGATTTGAATTTATAAGAAGAGTACATAGGTTTTCTTAAAGCAATAATTTAAAAAAAACCCTTCCAAAAAGCATGTGCAAAATATTGCTCAGTCATAATGTTCTACATCTGAATTAATGCCAGGAAAGGTGAATCAATAGAGTGAGATGAGTTTGTTTTAAATTTCTGTATCCTATGAGCTTCCTGATTTGTTAATGCTTTTATCTGCATCTGTCCAGTCAGTTATATCTCCCAGTGTGATGTTACACAGAAATGTGATACCACCATGCAGAAGGAAAACTAAAGACACAAACAGATATTTGATACACAAAACACAAATCATGTGCATCTTTTTTTTTTTTCTTACAGACCCGTACACTGGTCACAGCAGCATACAGTGCATACCACTGAGTAAAAGGGGACAGAAATGGGTTTGCAAACTCAAAGGCAAGTGCTGGATCAGAACTTGCATCCATGCAGGAGATGTTTTCTTGTGCTGAAAAGCTTAATTGCTGAAATGAAATCCGGAAGAGGTCCTTAACCCACGTTAACCCAGCCCTGCTGAAGCCCTGTCCTTGTGTTAGTGGCAAGCCAAAATCATGCCAGGAACTGTGCTGGTGACCCAATGGTGTGCAGGATCCCTTGACAGCTCTCAGGCCTGTGCCCAGGCCCTGGCCAGTGCCCCATGTGGATACAGCCTGAGACTCAGTCCCATCCCACTACATCAGAAAAATCAATGTGATCTCTCCAGTGAGAGTTAGACTTGGCCTTAGGCAGATAATTTTATTAACATTCAGAAAATGACAACATAAGCAAAAATAACCCCAAAGAAAAACAAAAAAATAGAAACTTGAAAATGAAACATATGCTTGCAGATTCATTGCAAAAGCAAACTGAAGCAGAAGTTGCTAATACCGTTTTAGTACTTTGTGAAGGTGCCAGCTGGATGGATGATAATTTTTCTACCCCTGCAGGGCATCAAAGCTTTTATAAAATCATTCTTTTCACACATATTAGCACTTAGCTTATTAAAACAGATGATACTTTTTTTTTTTTTTGGTAAAGATGCCTGGGAGTGTCTGGAAATATAAAATCTGGACTTAAGTCTTATTTTGACCACCCAGTCTAACAAACAACAAACACTGACATGACATACCATGGCTGAGAGTCTATGTTATGGGACCTTCTGTGACTGCCACAACTGTAGTGTCACAGTAAAGGCTGTGAATTGCTGTTATGAAAACATTTGCTGTAACTTGCATAATTAAATGAAACTGCCAGCAAAGCTTTCTAAAATACTTAGGAGATGACACAAATAAATATATTTCAAAGTCTATATTACATTCCAGGATTAGTTTTGTAATAAATTGTTTTTCACAGTGCTAGAGATGCCTTCTTTCCATGTTCAAATTCCTATATAATTGTGACTGACACAATTGTCAAGTAAACTGATCCAAGCTTATCATTAAATAACTTTTATTTTACATGTATTTAACAAGTGTAGTGCTTTAATTTGATACAGAAGGTACAATTTCAGCTGTCCTCAGCTTCTCCTTCAGGCAATCAAGAAAAGGACACACTAGACATAAATTAGTGGTCAGAATTTTAGTGCACTGAAATGTGATCATTTCTAACAAAAAGAAGAGGAATCAGCAAAGGAATGAATGGAAGATGGCTGCAGAAGTTATTATCAAAGCTGAGGGAAATTATTGCATGCACCTTGAGGATGAGGATTACTCTGAACTTGCAGAAGTCAGATTAGAATTTTGAAAATGAGTTTGAAAATTTAATAAATGTTAATAGAAGTCAACTTTAAGAAATTAGAAGTCTTAAACTGGAAATCCATAAAACAAAATTCTAAAAGTCACTCCACAGAAGTACCAGTCTCACCCACAGAGGTACTTGGCATCTGTACATTCTTTCTGCATACAAGCAGGCAGTGACATGCAAAAGTTCTTAATTTAGAGAAAGTAGTTCTGCAACGAAATTCACAAACCACACCAATCCAGTTCTCTCCATTACCAAATTCAAAATCAAAAGATGGAATATAATTGAACTACTCACATTGGAAAAATTACTATTTCAAATAATAATTTTCTAACAATTTTATTTCTGCCTTCTAGCACTTACAAGTTTCATGCAGAATTTAAAGAAAGGCCGCCCTTGACAGCTGAAGCTTGTAAATAATGAGCAAAAGAAAAAATTATCAACAGAGAAGAATGTCTAAACAGCCTGTTGAACACCATCAAAGTCCAGTTTATCCCTTCTGATGCAGTAGTGATATCAGAAAACTTTGCAAGCGTAGTTACTTACATCAAATAACTTCTCTATGTACATTTCCTCATTGACCTTTTCTCGAAGGATATCCTGGTTTTGCCGAACAAACATAATGTAGGTGTCTGCCAGATCCATTCCTGGTTTCTGTGAACACAAAAAGTGAGGGGAGAAAGTAATGGGAAGGGGAAGACTGACCCCTCAGTGACTGAGACTCAGAAGATGTCAAACATAACAAAAACAAATGTTACAATTTTCACAAATGTATCAACTGTATTAACAAAATCTGCTGTGCCTTCCGGTTACTTAACATGTTCAGGAGATTTCACTATCGATATAGTTCTATGTATTTTAATTTATGGATGCTTCCAGTCATAAATCCACACTGTCACATGCAATTGAATGAAGTCTTGGCTCTGGCAACATCAGTGGTAAACTAGGACATCTTGCCCTTTTTTTGTTGGTGAGGCCTTCAAAGACAGCCACTCCAGCCCGAGTGTGGAGATCCAAATTCTGCTATCACATTCAGAAAATGCTTAAAAAAAGCATTTCAGTTCCCTTTTCATTGCCTAAGGTTTCTTGTAATTTACTTCCAATCTACATCTGAATTTTGTGTTTGATCTTAGCTTCAACTAACTGCAATCCAAATTAAGTTCAAGCACATGCCTGAGAGCAATGGGATAAAAAGCCTGTTTTGAGTGCAGTCCTGTACCCTTATGTTTTGTGAACTGTTGCACTGGTGCAATCAGCCCAGAGGATGGATAGGGGAGGAGAAAGGACTAAAATTTTTCCCTTCTTGTACTGATTAATGTTTGGTATGAATAGTGGAGTAGGTATAATTTTTATACCACACCCCCAAACATGAGCCAGGCTAGGATATGTTGTGTGTATGTGATGCTACATCTGGATAGGCACAGTGGTGGTGGAAACTGCTCTCTCCTGTCCAGCTGTGACTTCTGGATCTCTGTAGTCATGAAAAGTTGTTCCACATTAACACTTCCTAACAGCCTGCAACGTGCCCCTTACTGGCAGTGTATGCAGAGCTGGTAAGGAGTTCACTTTTTTCTAACAGGAACCAAGAATGCATATAGGCACTTGGGAATGTCTTCTGCAAAAGCCCTCTGTGTGAGCCAGCTTGTAGAAGTATCACTCCCAAATAACAGCTTATAATGTTCCTGGCATTAGAACACTAAAAGAACGCTAAGTTTTATAATACTTTATAGCAAGCCTTAACATTTATAAAGGATCCAGATTTTGCTAAGACTCCTTACAGAGTAATTAATAGTCCTAGGGAAGAAGAACAAAAGCAGTTATACTCATGCCCTGAATCCCCAAGCATAAGACATGTCTATTTCTCAGAAACTGTTGTCTGAAAACAGCATATGAACAACAGTGTAAAATATTTGGCCTATTTGAAAAGCCTGCATGCATGAACATGCTCATATAGTTAAAATATTAACATATAATTTTATATTAAGGCTTCCTTTCTAGTCTGCAAGTCAATATTCAACTTTAAATTTTCCTTATTTCTTATTACCTTGTATGTAATACTTTGTAATGTATATGAACAGGTCTGAGCACAAGAAGGAAGGAGAGGTGCAACATGTCCACACTAAAACTTGTCCAGAAACTGCTGTCATCCTATTACAGTAACAGGATGACAGCATTATCTCCTCAAAGCTTCAGTGAGGGTGAAACCTCCTGGATTATGAGGTTCAACTCTTTTTATCCCGAATCTACCACAGACATTTAGAGAAATATGCTCCAAAATAAAAAGATTTTCTTTTTCATTTATACGTGTGCATATATGGCAGTTTCATTTTTTTAAAAGTAACCATGAAATATGGAAAGATGGCCAGCTTTAATACTTGTAGCATCTCCAAAACTGAAGAACTGTGAAGAACTGAAATATATCCTGCACATTTGGATTGGCCATTCCAGAGGCAATGAAAGCTCATTGCAAGAACTTATCCCATCCATATATGCTTAGATGAAACTCTTAAAAGGAAAGCGGGACCACTGATATTTACATCTGCATCACACACCTCAATCCTAAGCATAGAATAAATATAAGATTTCAATAGACAAAACATTTTTCTGTTGGAAAACCTGACTGACAGAAATCAATAGATTTCCTTCATAAAAAAGTACCTTCACTAAAATGTGATGGAAATATTTTATATTAAGATAAATCACAAAGTGAAGCAGATTTAAAACAGAAAACTACATATTTTACCTTAGTATACTCATTTGTGATGGCACAAGGCAATACAATCAGCCATGAAATCATATGTACTTTCTGAAACCTGATACACAATTTATAGGAATCAGACTAGAGTTAAGTTGGAGGAACAACAGAAGAATATTTTGAAATCTTCAGAGACGGGTGAAGGAGATAATCTAGCAAATGAAAGGCTGATTATAGTTCTTGAAGATATATAGTGAAATTAAAGAATCTTCCACTGAATTCTAAAACCTAGTGGTTCTCCAACTAATAGAATTTTTTCTTTTACTAAGTTCAATAAAACATGTTCATCTTGCAGATAGCCAAAGCAAGAAAACAATTTCCCATCAGCATTAACTCTCCCTTATCTTTGAGATGTTTACCTAGTCTTGAAGCTGTGACATATGGGAATTTCACACCTAGTGAATATATTTTCATGTAGCTTGTGGCACAGGAGTGTAATCATTAAAAGAATATACACAAGTAAGAGTAACTGCAACAGCTGGTGACATTTACCAATTAGAATTACAGTTCTTTAAAACACTTCATCCTTTTAATGTGTGCAGGATAATTATCTCTGAAATTGCTGTGGAAAAAAAAATTAATTTTCCTTTTAAACAGTGTCTGACTACCGTAGAAATAAGTCCGGGTAAGGCAGATTATCAATACCCCGAAGTGTAACTCTGTTTTAAACCTCACCAAAATCACTGAAGGTTAACCATCTTTGTTCCTGGTGGGCAAAGTACACATTAAAAATTGAATGAACCAACAGTTTATCAAATACTTCATTATATCTTCATATTGCATGCATTGAATTTATTTGTTCTCTCCAAACACGTGGAAGAAAAAAAAAAGCTATCATAAGCATCAAAAAAGCTTTATTGCTGTACATTTAATGTTTTTTTTCATAGGGATGATATATTATTTGGAAACCTCTGATTACATGATCCTCTATTGATCTGTTTTAAATTATTAAGCATCACAAAAAACCCAAGTTAATACAGAATTAAACAAACAAACAAAAACTAAGAAATTTCATGTACCTTAGAAGACAAACAAATAGAAACTGAGATAAATTTTAAACAACTGTCACAGGGGGCATTTAATTGGAAAGACTAAAGCATTCAAGTCTCCACATCTATACTCAATATAAAAAAAATCTTCTCTGAATCTCTGGCAGAACATCTGCTGAAGTTAGTAAGAGTTATTTGCACATCTTTGAGAGAAAAAATTAATCTGGTATATTATCCAGATAAGTATAAAAAAAGATTGTCTGAAAGTTTCCCTAAGAAAAAAGGTGGGCTTTTTTATGATAGATAGAATGTTATTATAAGTTTGTTTTATTCAGAACAGCAGACAAGATGTTTTGCCTATCTGAAAATGAAAGAGAAGCAGACAAAGAGATGAATAGAGAAACTGGAAACACAAAGACATCAAATAAAATACCAGGAAATTAAGAGTTGTAAATAGGGTTACTTTGTCGCTGGTTACACAAGTAACTGAATACACTGGCAAGTGAATGAGTTTAAACAAGGGTGTAGGCTTCAGCACATTCTTTTTTAGGGTTAATCACTAGTTAACCTGGCAAGATGAACATGCTGTTTGGGAAAAAAAAAACCTTAAAAATCCTTGTTAATTATACACTGAAGTGCTTTTACTTCCTGCTGCTGCACCTAATCCCACAGGTGCAGGTTGTCTCTTACTACTCACTGGTAGGTGGGTCCTGACTGCCAAGCACTTTTTATTAGCAATAAATTCAGATAAAGAAGAAATAGCTTTATTTTCCCCATTTGAACAGGAAAACAGTATCATAGTGTCTATGTAACAAGGAGGCAAACGTTAAAATACATTATTTCACTTTCCACGATGTTGTAGAAGCTGTTTTATGATAGACATGCATGCCTCCCACTTGCAATATTTGCCTGAAGCACCTAGTGAAAAGTAATGCTGCATTTCCTTAGTTACCAGGCATTCAAATATTTTGCTGCTGAAAAGATTGTAATGGGTTTAATGCTGCCACTAATATTAGGCATTTTCCTACAGGACAGCTGCACCTAAGTTTCTGAACAGCATTGTGCAATGCAACAGTCTGGCATAATTCTCAGTGAAAATCATGGACATTTGTAATGCTTGAGTTATGTTTATTCCCACTTTGGCATTTGTCACAGAACATTTCTTAGCACCAGAGAGTATTAAATAAACTTATATTACCAAAACCCAAGAAACTAGTTTTACTGATCTGCTATCCTGCCAAAGCATTAATGTTTCAAAGAGGCGAATAGAAGCTAGAGACTAACTATACAAGAACAAACTTCATCCAGTTTTGTGTTTGCTCTTCTCTCCACCCCTTACCCTTCCCCTGCATCCTGGAGGGAGTAATTTTAGCTACAGCATGGATGTAACAATGAAATGAAAAGGAGTGATGAGCTGAAGGGGGCTATTGTGAGGAACACAGGAGCTCCTTATTCAGTGTCCACCACTAAATGAAAGGGCATGTTGGAAAATTTCACTGCCTGAAAGTTCTTTTCTAAATACTGCAAAGCTCATCACTTGGGCTTTGGAATAACAGAATTAAAATATCATTAAAATATTTTTGGAATAAAAAATACTTGTATCCATGGCTAAATCATCATCCCCTGCATTTCCTACAAAATGAAATACATAAGCTAGGCAGGAAGGTGCACCATTTGCATAATCAGTCTATCATAAAGGTAACGCTTTAATTTCACATGGTTATGAAAGAAATTGTTTTGTTTAAATGAAAAAATGCAATGAATTTTCCTCTCAGAAACATCAGGAAAAGAAAAAGCAACTTTGGCAAAGAGGAAATGTGTGTATTTTGAGAAGTGTCATGGAAAAATTAAACTGTCATTCTGCAAGCATTTACACAAACACCTTTTCATATACATATAGTTTCATTACATTCATGGGACAACACAGGCATGCAAATGTCTGTGCCAGGATTTTGATTCTTAGTGCAAAAGGTCGTCAAAACACACTACACCCCCTATGACACAATTAGGTATTAGAATATGCTTCCAC
>VXAC01008857.1:636788-751012 GCA_013399225.1 Rhipidura dahli | reverse complement strand
CCCAAATTTTTGTTTTACTATGTTATTTTAGCTTTCCTACTCATTAATAGTCATCCTTCTGATTGCCATTTAAGAGGTATCTCAAAAATACTGCTGACTTGAAACAGATGCTGCAAGGATTTGCCTCCAGTTCTACAATAGCTTGTTTCCACAGATCAGAAAACAGAAGGACCAGTTCCCAGGTCTGGGTGTACAGAGGAGGAGGAAGCCAGGAGAAGCCCTAACACAAGGACAATGACTCATCTGTGGTCTTTATTTTTGAAATAGAATTCTCCAAGAAAATAAAGCTTAAAAATGACTAGCAGAGTATGGCCACACCTGAATAAACACTTATTTCCCTCAAAAAGATTTTTGTTTCTTAAAACCAGCTAAATGAGGCCATGCAGTACAAGTGTGGTATTTGAAAATGAAAGTATCTGGAAGGTCCCCACATGTATCTGCCTGGTAGGAGGCAGAGCTCCTTCTTTGGCCTCTAAAAGACCCCATAAGTCAAATGCTGGCACATGTGTGAGGCCCCTTCTCATACCTTTGATCCCCACATAAAGGCAAGAGTGGAGCGAGAGGGCTGGCATTGTGCAAGCTGTGCACTGCTGTCAGCCCTGGCTCCTTCAAATGGCCTCTCTGCACTTGGTATGACAGGTGGCCCATATGAAGAGAGGGAGGATTAGGTTCCTTCTGTGCCCTCTCAGTGACTGGCATAGATTACTGGCTCCTACAAAGGGATTTAAACATACCTTTCTGAACAAAAACAGTACATACATAAGCATGTAACTGGATGCTCAATTTGTATGAGTAATTGCTCTGGTTGTATTTGTCAATGCAGCAAATATGTGTAGAAACGACCAGCTAAAGACACAATTAGTTGCATGCAAAACTGACTTACATGATGAGAAACTGAACACAATGAAATTATCTACATGATTAAGGAATAATAATCATTTTAGATTAATACACATTTTTAAACCTCACTTTTACTGCATTCTTTCCCTATTCTCATTAATTAATTTGCTTTGTGAACAGAACATTAAAAAAAGGAAAATATTAGGTTGTACTGCTACATCTCCTATGGATTGCTTGGACTTAAAGAGAAACTAATGAAGGGTGATAGTGGATTTGGATGAGTTGTGTATTCAGATCAACTTCTGCATTCCCAGTTATCAAAATGGCATTAAGAACAGAACCAATGTCATCCTCTGTGCACTACTTGTAACACTTGTGTTATTTTCCTCAAACATTTGGTTTCTTTTGCATGCACAGCAGCCACATTTTTTACCACTGCAGAGAATTGTGTACTGTGGCAATCACCAATAAGAGCGTAACAGCAACTAGATTCTTTCAGTATTATTTTTAGGAAATCACAAGACATTGTTATTCTTCTTAGTCTGGGTAGTTTTGCATAGCTGGGGAAAGCAATAGCTGGGGAGAGCTCCTTGAGACTGCATACATCCCACTTCTTAAAGAGCATTCTGAAAAATTGAGGGTTATGTTGCATGTTTTCTTAAACAGTTAAAACATCCACAAAACCACCTTTCTTTTTTTTTTCTTCTACTTTTGGATGTAATTAATCATAATTCTCTGGCAAGATTAATGAATGGAAGGGTAGACAGAAAAGGTAGGTAACACTTTTACTAATCTATCTGCTAAACGAACCACAAGTCTGTGTCTTTCCCACCCTGGTCCTCAGAAATGGAGGGATGCAGTCCAGGAAGTGTGCACCTTCATGTCCAACTATTTATTGTCTAAACCCTCTCTCAATATTAATGGAATTAACCTTTTCCTCAAAATGACCAAGAATCATCCAGGAATGTCTCCCTTCTGTTTGAATAATTTACTATTTTTATTTACCTTTATTTAACTTCTATATCTCCTTCACCTCTTATCCTCTCTCTGAAACATTTTGCTCAGTACTGTCTTCATTTTCTTCTAACATATTTTTTGTCCAGTTATTTTTATTTCACTACCGTCCAGCATATTTTTCACTGTTTCCCAGATCAAAGGATCAAAAACTCAGTCAAATCCACACACTCAAAAACCACCCTCCCCAAACCTCCTGCCCCCCCTTCTCCCCTAGATGCACCAAGTGATCTCATTCAGAGGAGTTGGGTCACGGGGGCAGAATACCATTGTCTAACACACTGCAAGTCTGCACATATTGGTAACTACATCAAAAGAAAGGGCTGACTGTGGTTGCTTTTTAGGAACTTTCACATATGCAGCTAAATGGTAAGGGAAGAAGAGATTTTATAACATATTAAGTCAAAATAAAGCCATGAGGCATTTAATTAGCTTTAATTGCTAGGTTACCACCACAGTACCAAGAGCTCAATGTACATTTCTCCCTGTGTGCTGCCCCTCACTCCACTTCTCGGTTCAGCTGTGGTGATGACCTTGTGATGTGACGACTTTCAGCCTCCTCTTGCAGCTGGAAGTTTTTACTTTGACCTGACTGTGATGTCAGGCCCTATTCAGACTGGACAGCTGCTGTCAGTTGTGACAGTAAGGGCTCTTCTTGGCCTCAACTGCATCTTCACAACAAGAGTAAGAATGTGTAGAAGCAAAATCAAACCCCAGCCAATGAAAATATTTCAATCCAGGTGAAAAGTCCTTCAGAATCTGGAAAACCTTTGTCTGGTCAGAACCACAGCCTCTCTCAAGTGCCTAGTTTACATCTGTGGTTTACAGTTGTGGCCCTACAGCCCAGTTTAAATGTTGGGCTGTGGGAAAGGTGTGTGAAAAAGCTGGAAAGTGAAGACAGGATAATAATGCAAGGATCCTGACAGCCTGTCTGTAATTTGGTCCTTTCTTCAAGCCAAGCACCATCACTCAGTGAATGCGAGAAGGAAAGTTGGACTCCAGAAACCATCTCTGCTCTGCCTCCCTCTTTGTCTGCAACAGTGAGTGCACCCCTATGTGACCTGATCTGCAATATTCCCCAGAGCTTGTGGCAAAGGTTTCAGTCTCATTTTTGTTGTGAACTTCAAGCCAATGGTAAAAGACTTTGATGTCTCCTCCTCATAGACAGCCTACATAGTTTGGAGAGTTTTCCATATTACCTGAAAGAAGTCAAGGAATTTCTAGTTTGTCCACTTATTTTTTCTTAAGGCTTTTGGGTCTTAAGTGCCTTACCAAGTACCTTTTACAGCAGCTCCACAGCACAATAGATTAACAAGAGGTAAATTAAATTAACTGGATGTGATATGAGGTCATTCCTTTGAATGAAAGACTGAGCCTAGTTTTTTCTTTTTTTTATAAAACAAAGGAGCACTTATAAAGGTAAAAAAAAAAAAGCCAGGCAACAAAATAAGAAAAAAGTCTGAAAACATCATCTGCAAACAACAGAAATATTGTTATTTATCTTATGAATAAAACAAATATAAGGACAGCAAAATAACAAAATTCCACAAACAGAAGTTTCTCCTTTTATTTAACATGCACAGATTGAAAAAAAAATTCATTTCATAAGCTTGCATTCATAAGCTTGTATTTTTCAGGATGGAACTGCTGAAGGTTTTGCTGGCCACCACAGTTTAGCATATGTGGCATACACCTATATTTTAATTTAATATTTTTCATTTACATAATAATTGTCACTTATGCAATAATTGCAGTATTTTTTGCTATGCTTGGAAAATAAGATTTTTTTAGAACTGCATTAAAAAGGGATGAGAATGCAGACTTATGAGAGTACAAGGGATATTGACAGTGAAAACGACAATATTACATAACTTCTTCTTTGCTTATATAAAGAAACATTATTCTACTATCATACTCTAATAAAAATATTTTAACAGCTGAATTTTGCCTTTATGTATAAAAGAACTCCAACATTTACTCCTTTATTTTTTACTTAAGCACACAAACATTGCAAAACCAATGGTAAATCAAATAGAGATTGAGCAAGCAAGGAGTTAAATAAGCAAAGTTGAGTTCTGAAATAAGAAATCAAGAAATAATGGATATTCAAGTATGAATCTTTTACTTGTTGACAATACTGCACATTTGAACAATTTATCCAAGTTATGGAAAGACCCCCACAAAAGAGTATCTAAGTTACAATCCTCACTCTTCCACAACTGAAAAAGTGCATTGAGAACAAGCTTTCCATGCTTTGCTTTGAGAGTTTTGCACAAGGGAAATGAAATGCCCTCTTGGGTTTGTAGTGGTTGTTTAAATACTCTGTGTAAAGCTATAGTGAATCTCTATAGGAAAGCAAAATGTCAACAATAAAAAATGTGAGCTAAAGCCCCCCTAATTTCTGAATTATTATGAACACTAAAGTAAATAATCTAAAAGGGTTATACTTACCGGAACATCAACATATTTGGCAGCTGCTTTTACCTTTAGAAAATTAAGCATAAAACACACAGTAAGTACTTGTTACTACAAATTGCACACAATTTCAGAATTATGCACAGAAAGAACAGAACCTTTGAGAATCCAAACACTTACAGTGAATGAAACTAATGATGAGAAGAAAGTACCTTCATCATATCTTGACAACTTAGACAGCACACCTTCTAACACTGAAACAACCTGGAGGAAAAGCACAGAGAAAAATCTAAATGCACAGTGTGAAAATTAAATATTTGGAATGAGAATGTGAAGTTTTCTTTCTAATATTTGTATTGATCAGCAGGGCAATGCGAACTGTAAATCTGATCACTTTCTCCATCTCACAAAGTGCTGAAATCAAGGACAACCTTCTATTTGCAGCTTCACTTATTGATCAAGTAGATGGAAACTGCTGACCCACAGCAGAAATAGAAACCCAGGCCAAAGTTTCTCCTGAGGTGGGCTTGCTTCCAACACAACATTTCTGCCTCTAGAAAGTGGTTGAATGTAGCAGTACGTGTACCCAGCAGGTATTCTGGGTAGAAATAACATGTTATTTTCCAGGACCACAGCTTCAAAGATGAAGGAGCACAGTTGCTAAAGGTGGTGATCTTGGTATCATGCTTCTCTTATCTTTGCTATTAAATACAAAACCAGCTCTGATTTCACTGGAAAATGCAAGAGCACTGGTTTTCTGTCAGCAGTGTGAGCTGTTGAGATGCTACTCCATGGCCAAGAAGGAGGCAAGAAAATGTATGCCCAAAGTCTCTGCTGTGGTGTGGTTTCTCTCCCCTGTACTTTCACCTGCTATTCTCTGAGTAGCGTGACTCCTCAGTAAGAGGAATGAATAGTTGTTTTTGCTAAAATTTCTTTCTGACCAAAAGAAAAAATCTTATTCATCGCATTAAATACAACTTTAATATTTAAACTCCCCCAAATTTGCCTTAAAGGAAACAAATTCTCTTCTCACATCCTTCTGTGATGTTATGTTGCTCAAGTAATTCACAGTATATAACATAAAATACCTGTCAGCCATTGTATACATGCACATTTATTTTACACATATAAATTGAGTTCCAGTTAATATAAAGATTGTTTTAGAAGTCATACCTTGCTCCAAACACAACCATTCCTATAACCAAGAGTATCATTTTATGAGTGTGAGGACAGAACAAAATTCCATCTGGCATGCTGTTAATGGGCCCTGTAACAGTGTCACAACAGTGTCACCTCCAGAGGAACTGAGATCATCACTTTACAATAAGCCCTGCTCTTAACAGTTCAAGGAGCAGGAGCAAGTGCAAACCTACATTTATCATTTATCAATCTAACCTGTCATATTTACAGTGATTAATCAAGACACTGGCACATAGGTGCCAATCAAAGAATAAATCCACATCACAAGAGAGAGGGGCAGTTGTTTCTGCTTTGCAGTTGCAGGCCTGTGAGAAGGTGCTGTTCATACTTTAACTCATTTTATCTTACTGACAACGATTCTTTCTGCAGAAAAGTGTTAAACTTTATTGTGCAAAGGTCTGCTATGGAAAAGGCCGATCTCGTAAACAACATGGTGTCTGCAGTGCCAACATACGGATCCGATACAAGTGGGACACAAAATAACAGAGAGCAGAATATTTCAGTGTCAAGGATGTCTGTTTAAACAAAAGGCTAAGTTATGTAGCTGGAAACTTGTTTTCTGAGATGTCAGTGTAGGGACTTGTGAAACTGTAAGAGCATTTCTGTGCATACCTCACATTCTATGAATTGGTTACCCTGACACATGCTGTGCTCTGTTTGAATGTTTTGTGCTATTTCTTTGATTTGTTAAATGCTTTAGACTGGTATGCCTTGTGCAGTTTAAAATGCCCAGTATAGTTCTTAACAAATAAAATCTCACTGAAGGAAAAGTATTATTTTCAGTTTTATAAATGACCTGCTGCTAAAAACCATGATTGAAACACTTATTCCACTCTTTCACAAAGGAGATAATACAGAGGTAAAGGCTAAAAAATAACAAAAATATATTACATGCAAAAGATGAATGCATATGGCTATCATGCACATTGAAGTGCATTTTGTTTTTGTCTAAAACCAAGAGTTAAATATCAGCCTTCCTCTGTATCTCAGATGCTTTCTGCCTCAAAACAGAAGCAATCAGGATATCACTGGTATTTCATGTCTCAAGTGAGGAGACACTGGTTAAGCTTCCAGTGATCAGCCAATGACATGGAATATTTGCTTCCTATTTTGAGACTTCAATCTCTGTGTTACTGTGATAACTAATAATGCAAATCCCTCTGTATTGACAGCAATTGTCTCTAGAATTTCTTGTACATAAATCCAGAAGGAATATGACTATTTTCTTCCTTTTTTATAATCTCAGATATTAAGGAAAAAAAAAAATCAAAAAGTTTAATAGCATGATTTGCTCTGATTAAATTCCCCTTTCTTCCTCTTCCTTTTCAATAACATTAAAACCATAAACTGGAAGATTAGTTGGTAGCCATGGTAGGCAACATGTAAAACTTGAAACTGTTGAGTTGAATTGCTTGTAGCTATGTTTACATCAAAGCTTCACTTTAGACCAAAAATGTGTGGTTTCTACACTGTCATCAATAAGTGGACTTATTTTGTTTAAGCTTCTATAATGATCCTACAAAGTCTTCCTCTTCAGCTGATGAGTTTCAATCCAAAAGCAGATTCCCACCCCCTTTACTCCCCAGCAAGCTGTGACAAGCAAAAATGAAGGCATGATGAAAATATGACCAGAGTCTTACTTTTTGTCACTAACTCACAAATTGTAAATATATGTCTAATTTATCCTGCTTTGAAAAACAGGTATTTCTGGGTAGTTTGCGATATATAGATAACAAAAGTTCTTATAAAATCTTTCTTTTCTGTCATTATTTGTTGTGTTCTTACAGCTACTGGGGATGGAAACCGTAAGACTTACTGGATTAGAGGTGCTACAGAAAGACAAGACATTGTTTAAGTTTTCTTCACTTATTCTCCAAGTCCTTATAGCATGTCAAATAATTTTCTTTTTAAATATAAAAGCCTACAAAATAAATTTTAAGAAACAACAACTAATAAAATATTTTTAATTAAACAGTTTGTGGACCAAAATCTCTTTAAAAACTGAAACTCTGGATATTGTCCACCTCTAAATACAAAATTTAAATACTAAGTGATAGGAAGAAAGTTCTCATGTAAGAAATTAAAAAAAAAGTAACACATGGTATTATATGAGACAATATTGAAAAAATTTCATCCTACCAGATCTACTAGCTGCTAGCAATTCATATCTACAACAGAAATACAGAGTGCAACCTTATCTCAGTAGTAGGTTGCATAGAAATTGTTCGCTCAATTGTTATAAAATTTAATTTTGTAAATTCAGTACTATTTTCAAAAGTAGTATTTACCAATCATGTTGTCCTCCACAATTTTCCTATGTATAGAAAAACTTTGTGATATCTGAAGACATCTCCAAAGTTCAACCATTTTCTGTGTATTATAAATTAAAATGTAAATAAATTTACCTTTGAAACAAGAAGTGAAATAATTTCTTTAACAGTTTCTTCAATCAAGTCATCTATTTTTGAATGGTATTGTTGCTGTATTTCAAAAGATAAGAAAGCATTAGCATGTATATGAACACACACTTTTGTCATAAGTCATAAATGGTGCAAAGCTGATAACCCTGCCAGATCAGATTTACTTAAAATTATCATTTTAAACATCAGAAGAACAAACACTTGAAAATGATCCACCCAATCAACAGTTTCTTACATTCTGTGAGGAAAATTTTCCCATGTACACTGTTGAGTTAAGCAGCTAATGGGGTTATTATTTAGATGAATTGAGTTCTTATACTTATTCAGGCGAAGGAATGTGAAGGATACTTTTTGTCTCCTCCTATATAATTAAGGTGGCCATGTATTTTTTTTCTAAAGGGTTGGTTTAGCTGGAGAAGCAAAAAGACTAGAATAAGATTTAATTAATACAGCATTTCATGTCTGACAACTCTCATTCATAAGTTATGTTAAATGTCCTCTAGAAATAAAATGAGCTCCAATTGTTCATCCTGAAAGAGCCTTTCTGTTAGCACAGTGAGCTTCAGTTTATACAAATCTTACAATATGCTCAAGCAAGGGCAAAATTAAAATTTCATCAACCAAGCAGAATAGATGGTAACAAATTAATAGGCCATAGAAGGCATAACAAAACAGACTTCATTCTCTACAGACTTTTTCTTTTGCTTTTTCATAAAGAAGGTACCTTTAAGTAAATGCTTTTAAAATAAATCCAAAAGACTTTTTAGCTAATCCTACTGATTTCCCTTCTGAAATTAACGGGAACTAGGGATCCCATTCTGTCAAGGAGACACATCAATTTAAACAGTAATTCTTCCTTTAGAAACATTTATCTGACAGCAAAGACTATCCCCAATAGCCACTTCACAGAAAATGTGACTTGTAAAGACTAACCCTATCTTTCTAGTTCAAGGCTACTTGGAACAGCTAACAGCATAATGCTTGGAGTAAAAGTACTGAGGTCAGTGTAAACATTAGCCTAACTTAGCAGCTGCCAGCTGAATAGTTTTCAGAGTCCTAAGTTTTTAAAGGCTATCTTTCATCCATTTCAGAGTTGCTATACAAACCAAAACATTAAATCTGATCTGCTGAATATTTTTAGGAATGATTTTCTAAAGAGCACAGATACTGAACTTGTGTTTAAATTAAGAGAGAATAAAACTGTGAGACGTGTTTGCCCACATATATGTGTCTGCTACAGGTACCAACACCAAATGTTAATTTTTGCTTTTCATTTCTTTTAATGTTAAAAACACTTGGAAAATGTAAATATACAACTCAGACAAACATCTGCAATCACACTGGAACAATAAAAGAGCATATTAGAAATCATCAAAGAACTTTCTACATTTTCATATATATTATATCACCACCACATTAATGTCTTGACCAATATAATATTGTCTTGATCTGCTAAGGAGTCTAATCACACCAAACAGTGTGTGATGTCTGTTGCTGACAAGGCAATGGTTTCTTACTCTCTGAAAACCATAAACAATTATTCTCCCACTGATGAATGTCAAAACAATACATACTCCTATGATCTATGAAAAACAGTTGTGCCTCCCAGAAAGTATCTGCAACTTTATTTCCAAAGTACATTAACCTAATGGATCTATGTATGTAAGATCAGTTCCTATATTTTTTTTTGTTTCTTGTATTTTTTCTCACCACAAAGGAAATACTATTTTGTAGAACTGAAGTATAAACAGTAACTTCACTTCTGAACAAGGAAAGAAAAAGAACTGAACCAAGCTTTTCAAAAACCACAAGGTTCCAAAATGATGACATTTTTTAGAAAAAAATTTTCAATTACACTAGCCTGATTTTTTTTCATTATTTATTTTGAAAACCATGAGATCATAAATAGTCTAACTGACTCCTCTCCAGTGCTAACTTCCACTAAAACAGTAACCCTCAGCAAAACAAAACTTCAGATCCTCATGGAAGATGATTTGACTCTGGGCCTTAAGGAGATGGCTGAACTTTGGCTCCTAATGGACTGTCAGACAGTGCAGGGGCATAACCCAGAGCAGGCAAGAGGAATGTCACATCCTGGAGAAGGGGCTTATGCCATCTGTCTGCAGGTCATTAGAGGCACTGGTATGGCCTGTCCCCAGAGCAGCATGTGCACGTGTGTGCTTGCAGGTTACTGCTTGGACACACATGAAAGCTGAAGTGGCAGCATCACCTCAGACAAAAGAGTTGCTGCTTGTGGTTTACTTCTGACCAGCCTCACTGAGAGGTGAAAGAATTCAAAATTTTGGGACCTGGTGAGACAGGACACTGGATATGAAAAGCAGAAAAGTGAAGATTTCCTCTGGAATCACTTTGGAGGATGAACAAGGAAAGAAGAGGGAAGCTGATTATCAGTTTGTTGCACAGTCAGACTGGAAAGGAATTTTGAGGGCCTGGCTAGCAAATTAACATGAAAAGCAATATTACTGTTTAAAATAAAAAGTGGCTGTTAAAATACAACAAAAATGATGTAAATTAAAAAACAATGAAAAGACACTTACCCATTGACTAGCAAACTGGTTCATGTCACGGAAAATCAAAAGGAAAAATAAAGACGACAGGGTATAACAGGAAAATGATGAATGTCTCATTGAATTAGAAAAAAAAAGACAATTACATCGAATATGCTAACTTGAAAAGATCAGTCAATGAAATGAAGAACACAGTATAGAAATGCAAAAATCAACTGAGAAAAATATGTCCAAATAATGCAACTGTGAAGGTGCCTAAAGCAGACATACATTTTTTGTTGCCAAATTCTGAAAAATGTTTTCACCATCTCTCCAAAACCAAATCAAACAACTTACAAACCAAATTACTGGCTATCACCTTAGCACAGAAAGAACAGTTTTAATTTTTTGCTGGTGGTCTCACCAATCTATATAGCACACCCTTTTCATTTCACAGATTATTCCCACTGAGAGCGACAACATGGGAGTGACAGAAGTCAGTGAAGTTTACATATCCTTCAAAAGCACATCAGTGCTCCACTGTGGACTATTTACAGTCCTGGCAGCAGACTACTGCCAAAATGGTCCCTCTCCTTGGAGATCAAATGAAAAAAACCCATTAAATTACCTGATTATTTCTTTCCTCTATTTTCAGTGTATTCCTAGGCATGAATGCTGGGTCTATAACCCATTTGAAACCAAACTGCACTAATTTAAAACCTGTCTGCAAAATACAATATTTTGGCTGTATTTTACTATTACAAAAGAGTCCTGAAGTGGGCTCTTTTTCTGTTGCAACCCGAGAGAAATTCCTGGAGGGGTTGTGAGTCAAGAAATCCTCCGAATGTTCAACAGACTCACAGGTCAAAGCAAACAAATTACAGAAGCACTCTGTGTGTTCTCTGGTGGAAGATGAGGGGTTGTGTCTTGCATGATGCTTCTAGGGATCAGCTGATGCACACTTCTGTACAGGGAGAGCTATGTGACACATCTCAGACAGTTTGAAATTAATCTAAGGACAGTCTGCAGTGTGAGATGTTTCAGATCAACCCAACACAGGAAGTAAACACACTAAATTCCACTTACCTCTTGCCCCCCATCCAGTATGCAGAGTTTAGCTGTCTGCTTTTTGGCATCCACTAAGACATTAAACATTGTACACAGAGAAGAAGGGATACGCAAGTCTGTTGATTTGTTTGTCTTTTGCAGCTTCACTTCAAATGCAATCCTTGTTCTGTTTATTAAGACACATATGTATTTATGAGTACCTCTGATAATTCTGAACAACCACTGTAAATGTGTATGAATCTTACTGAAAACGTTGGCTCAACAATGTACACATGCATGAGAACATTTTAGAATTAAAATTCTGTAAATTCAGAATATCAACCTTTCAGTAAACAATTGCATTGATGGTTTCAAGGTTCTGCACTTCTTCAGTGAATTCAGTTGAACAATAAAAGCATTATCTTCTTGCTTTCTAGATAACAATATGTTTCCTTGTGGGATGACTGAGAAAAATTTAAAGCAATGAAAATACCCCTCATTCTCCAGCTTTTCTATGCTAAAATGCATTTTATCGTATAAAAAGCTTACTTCTAAGAAATGTAATGAAAAAGTCCTCTTCTGGCTTTAATGAAAAGAGAATTTTAATAAAGAAAATGAGTTTACTATTAAGAAAATATTAATATTTATATTGCAAATTAAGACCTATC
Organism: Rhipidura dahli; assembly: GCA_013399225.1. Taxonomy (NCBI): domain Eukaryota; kingdom Metazoa; phylum Chordata; class Aves; order Passeriformes; family Rhipiduridae; genus Rhipidura; species Rhipidura dahli. The sequence continues at coordinate 738,901 of VXAC01008857.1, read as the reverse complement.
AGGAGATACATAATATGAACATCCTATTTTCTTCTCACATCAGTGTAAATAACAAGCAGTGTCACTGAAATAAACTATAATTCAGCATACCTAAATATAAAAATGATTTATTTCCATATTTATTTTTAAATGTGGGTACCAGAAAGTCACACAACATTTTTAGCAGATGGGAACAGAAGAATCTTATTTCCATTTTAAAAATATCACAAGAGGAGTTATAATAGAAGAATTCCATCAGTTTTTTCTGAGTTGCTACTCTAATCTTTATTACCTGACATACAGTATCTTTGACCATAGTTAAACATCATTAGTGTATTAAGTTTGGTATGTTATGTATTAAGTCTAAAATAGTAATAAATTTTATAGCCCTGTTGATAAGACTGTAAAGATGTTTTTAGACTCAAAATCAGTACAATCCATGTATTATTAACACTGAATCTCTTTGCTACTCTATGGTTTTTTAGACTAAGATTATACTAATAATCTTCCAGCCCTTTAAGATTTCACCATTTTTCTAGGATTTCTTCAATAACTGACTGAGCTTCTACGCCAAATTCTTTAGAACAGATGGACTGCTTTAATATTAGTGTTTCCTACCTTTCTTTGTTAGAGCTTTAACTTTTATTCCATTCCCTGTATCATTCCCCTTTCATAACCAAACAGAAATGTTCTTTTAAATGTTTCTGGTTTTTTAATCATGATTTCATCCCTGTAGCTCTAGCAACAAGCTCATACTGTAAGCTTGAGATTGTCCTTTTTCCTGCTGTGTTTAGAGAAAATAATACTGCACCATCTATAAAGGTTCTCTGTTTCTTTGGACTTACTTTTTATGATTAACACAATGAAATTATCTACGAAATTTATTTTACCCTATTATTTTTTTAAAAATCTGTGGTTTTATACATCCAAGTTAAGATTTCTGAAGCACCTAATTGTAGGTCTCCATAAATTTTCTAGACATACAGATATTTATTCTAAACTCAGTGATATTTACTGAAAGCTATAGCAGAGGTCTTTTCAGATCACCTATACTTGATTTAAAAGAATGTACCAATAATGCTAAGACACAGCTCAAGAAAAAACAGCACTACACTTTCTGTAATTTCCAGAAGCTTAGCACTATAAAACTTAGTTTCAGTTGGATGACTATCAGCCAGCCTTCTTTTCCTTGTTGTATAAATGAAAAAATATTGTACACTCTATAGTTTGTAATATATTTCTTAGAGACAGTACTCTAAATTTGCCACAAATATGGAATAGAAAGAAAACCCAGCTTGGTTTATTTATTTCCAAGGGTCTATTCACAACAGATACAGAAATCCTCCTTGGTATTTCCTAGATGTTGCCAAATTGCTGATTGGCAGATGCTGGGAAAGAAACACAAGTCATGATCTCTTTTAGAGTTGTCCTGATTCCTGTGTCAGGACTCAGATATAGATAAACCTCTGCAAGCCAGCATGACCCCTCCTGTGCTGATTTTCAAGTATCTCCCAGGTTTTAGGTGGTCATTTCAACTGTACCTTTTAACGCAGGCTTCTATCATGTCAGTGGCCATGAGTTTAAGTCTCTGCTCTAAATGGTGGGCAAATTCTGGTTCTGGCCAGTGAAGATCAAAAACAAACATCTGCAGAGCATCCAGTTTCCAGAAAAGATCTTCTGATGTAGCTGATCCATTGCTATAAGAAACAAAACAAAACAAATCCCCACAGAAACAGAAGATAAATGTACGGATGTCCATCCCAGTTGCCACATAATTAAGGTAATAAGATTTCCTTATCATATCTCCTTTATTTCCCTGTACCTTTCAGCAGAGTTGCTCTTATTTCAAAAATGTGAAAACTGTAGTGGGAAACTTAAAATAATTCCCCTTAGGGTGAAAAAAGTAAAGTATTTCTTGTTTGTTAGCTGAGAAATATGGCTGGCTAGAGAGGTAGATGGGATGTTGGGGAGCATGGAAAATGAAGTAGCTCGAGTTTCAGATCAAGATAGGAAAAATATAGGGCACAGGAATAGTAAGGATCTTTGCAATATACTGAAGACTTTGTGCATATATTTGCTTGCCTTCATAACTCTGGTAGATATATTTAACAAAGAAATGAGGATGCTGGTAGCAATACTGTAAAAGAGATAACCAGGCAAATAGTCCCTTGATAAATGCTCATGAATTCTAACTGAGGGAATAGCACCAGATTGTACTGCAATGCCTGAGTTACTGTTTAAGGTTAGTGCAAGCTACGCAACATTGAATTCCAGGATGTGAGTGACACAACCAACCAAAAGTCAGCCTGACAGTCCCAATTCAGATCCAAAGAGTTTAAATACATCACCACTATCATTTTGTTTCTTCTCTCATGACAAAAGAACAGAATTATCAAAGTGTTAAGTGACCCCCAGCTCTCATGGGAGGTATCAGTGAGCACTGATTGTACTCAGGTCAGAGCAGGGTCAGATTCAAAACCAAAGGGAACAACCAGAAAGAACCTCTAATATCTGACCAGCTAATGCACCCCTCAGACAGCAGCAGCACCACTGGCTCACACTGGGTTAGCTGAGGCAGAGGGCACAGGGGTGAGTTAAAGCCCAGCTCATGCTCAGGGCTCTGAAGCAGTAGCAGAGATGCAGCAGGAGAACTGCTTCGGTCTCACACCTGCACCCACCACCTTCCAGACACAGCCAGTGCCCCTTGCTCTGCTGCTCTTGCTTAATGCTACCAGAGACTCTTTCATACATCACTGAGTTTAATTAAGGAATAGAAAGAAAAAATGACCAAAACTTCTGGAAAGTTTGTAATCCAGTTAGACTGTACTGAAGGTATCATTGCATCTGCTGTAGATGCTTTGTTATAGACCTCATCTGATTCAAAAGTGACTACATCAATTTTTGGGATGATTGGGGTAAAAGAATAAGACAAATCATATGGGGACACAAATGGGACAATCTCAGTATTTATATAACTGTTGATAAAAACATTTATTTTCTAGAAAAGACACCAAACCTTGTCCAGAAACAAAACTAACCATTTCCACTATCAGATTATACAACTTAACAATTTTCTATTTTCCTATAATTGTTTCTTTTTCGCCTGATGGAATTCCAAAGGCAATTCTTTAGGACACAGGAAGACTAATCTATTCATAACAACAAAAATGTATTCTTATACACATTTATTACTTTGTTTACTACTAAATTGTAGTAGACATTTACTTTTGTTTAATTAGACTACCAAATAAAGTTTTTCAATTATAATAAATGTAATAACAGGCACAGGTTCATGGAAGAATTGATTCTGTGAGAAACACTAATTCATTTGTTCTCTTTTCATATAATTTTGAACTTTCATTCTTCAATTTTTTATTCAGCATTTTCCAATGACACTTGAATTTGATTAGCATATTATACAAATAAGAGAAGGAAAGAAAATAAAGTGCTGCAAGAGAAATTGTTTGTTCCTGGTTCACACATCCAAACACAAATGTCAAATTTATTTAATAAATGCTGCAAAAGAAGAGGTAAACTCAGATTTTACCTCCTCCTGGCACAAGAGTAGCCAGGAGGAGGTACATTCAAATCAAGCCTGAATCTATATCCATAACCATTTTTTTTTTTGTGAAGGGACATGACACATTCTTGGCTATTGAAAAGTTTTTATTTTAATGTGTATGGTAAAGCTACTTCAGTCTAAAGAAGGGAATAAATTTCTCTACCAGGAAACTGAAGTGACACTCTTTCTTTAAAAACTATATTTAATAGTTGCCATAGTTTTAAAATTAAGCACAAGCTCTACTGCTTTGCTGGCCAAAACTTTAACCTTTCAGGCACTGTCTAGTTGTCCATTCTTATTAATCAGGTCATGGCAGTAAGAGAATGTTACCAGTTATTAAAAGAGGCAAATATTATGCACATCCTGTCAAATTATCATTTTTTTCTAATGGGAATTTAACTTTGCATTTGGTCGCACTTTGACTTGGAGAGAGGACCAGGTATCTCCAGAGGTCCCTTTTAGATTATTTTATGGCTTTATGCCTTGCATCATACTGAACACAGCAAAAAAAGATCCAAGACAATGTTTCTCCAAGAACCTGCAGCATATAAAATTTAGGAGTTGCATGCAGCCTCCTAAGCATGCAGCCTTAATCCCCTTCTTATCCACTGACAGCTGAAAGAGGCAGCTTCCCACTGGGCTTGACAGGTATCTAAGAAGTAGCAATTATTCAAACAGTCCACTAATAAAGTACACTTTATTTGGTTGTAAGATATGCCCACACATGACTCCAGAATAGATGCAGAATAAATAATTTCTTGCCTACATATGAAAGTCCATAGGGTGGCTTGGGATATGAAAATACAAATATTAAATCTCTAAGAATATTATCAATCAACCAAAACATTCAAAAGCAGCTGGCTTCATTTCTTCTATAATTTACCAAGGGCAGTGGAGGTCGTTTTACAAATTACTGCAGTTATTTTTTTTAAAAAAGTTACTACTGAGCTACTACCCACTAGTGTTTTGTGAGGAGCACTTACAAAACATGGCACAAGCTCTACATCCCTTGTGAGCCCCCAGCTTGTGAACTCCAGCTTTACATTCTTTATGCCGCCTCAAGATATTTGTTCAGTGCTCAGAAGGTCAATTGAGAATTTCTTCAACAGAACAGGACTTTCAATAATTTCAGTGTCAGTTGCACTCAGCCCTATCTCTCTACTTTTCACCAGCAGATGAGGGGGAAGGATGGAGCAGAACTTTTTCAAGGATCAGTTAGTGTAAAGTCCCTCAAAGATATTGGGGGAAGAGCTACCCCATGATTTCTCTTAGTTCAGGAGCGAGGCAACCCAAGGATCAAGCAACAAAAACCAAATTTCTTGAGTCTTTGTTTTTACTGTACAGTAGTATGTTTGGAAGGAAAGAAATTTGCCTCACAATACACATTTGTCTTCCAGAATGCTCAACAGGACCAAGCTATATTCAAAACTCCTTATTCCATAGAAAGAATAGAATACATAGAATACATAGAATCTGGCAGATCAGCCAGATTTCACTATGATGCCATCAGTCCTATGGCTGTACTTTTAAATACCCATCCTTAAAAGTGCAGGCCATGGCCTCCTACCGCTTCACTGGAGGTAAGCTCTATGACAGGAACGTATGTGGCACTGCAGACACAACCCCTGGGAGCAGAGATGAAACATGGCCTCCTGACTCATTCAGCACTCACAAACACTCAGAAAGGTCCAGCATGGGAGCTCAGACACCTTCACACCAGCTCCCTCCATATCACTATGGAGCACTGTGAAGCTCCAGCCTTGTCCCTCTCATCACTCATCATAGCTGAGCCATAGCAAGAACAATATAGACGACACATTTCCTTTGATGCTGCCTCTTCTGGGTGGAAGACAAGACAGAACTATTCTGCTTATATATCTTAGTCCAGGTTTCCCCAGCCTCGAGTTTTCCTGAAGCTGATGTTTTAGACTGGCACCAGATAGCAACAGATAACCTCAGGTCTGTACCTACAATATTTCTGGCCAGTGACACTATGTCATGTCTGCACTGAAAAGAATAATCTATAAATTAAACCATAAACAATTAAAATCACCCCCAAATCTAACTTAAAAGCCAGGTCCAGCAGAGGCAGAAAAATTATATTTAATTATGAAGAGCAATTTTAAATAGTGTATTTGAATTAATGAGGAAAAAGGAAAGGAAAGGTAAGGAAAAACTCATTGTGGCTGATTGAAAGCTATTACAGAATACTCAAACATTTTCACTCACTAAGATTATCTTCAGCCAAATGGAAGAGTAATTCACAGTGCTCTGCATGTCTAGCCAATGTGTCCTCCGAGCTATCTTCTCCAGAGACCAATCAAGAAAAACAGACTACTACTCATAACAATTTTTCCTTTTCATATCTCACTTTCCAATGCCCAAAAAGAACTGGAAAAAAGGTAATGATCTTTCTAAATGCTGTTATAAGTAGCTTATATTTACTGCTACAAAACATATGATCAAGGAGAAAAAAAGAAACAATTAATTAAAAAATATAAGCAATCTTTGCTAGTAATGTTCAAGAGAATCGTAGCAACTTTAAAGTGAAAATGGAGAAAATCTATTTTCATCAATAAAACACAAAAAGGGATGCCCGGCTGTGAATACATTTTCACTTCTTTCTCTTCAGCAAAAGTTCTTAGGTAGGCACATAACAGCTCTATTGAATATGAAGGTTTTGAACTTGAGAGCATAGACACAAACATTAGTAAAGTTTGGAGAATATTAAATCTCTTTCTATTACAGATAAAAGAGACACATGACTTCTGCAAACCTTTAATGTAGTTGGCTCACAGACTGCTCATTCTCATTCTTTTTGGCTCTAGATTTTTCATTGTGCAATTCAAACTGATGATGATTAATTGGCCAAAATCATCACTTTCAAAGAGAAAGAGGAAGGTCCAGCAGAATTCTGTGATGTACATTTTCATCTTCTTGACAAATCATCAGTTTTGTGGCCAGGAGGAGGGAGCACAGTGAAATGGGAAAGAAAGACTTGGGGGAGTCAGTGAAGAGAAGGAGTCTACCAGGGCTCCTGAATTTAGATGCCTCTGCTGACTGTATGTGTAACTCAGTGTACACCTCTAGTCCATCTAAGCAGGGGTGTTCATCACACTGAAATGGAAAACTGTCAGGGAACTCTGGGTTTTGCTTAGCAGGTATTAGAGCATAGGTATTGGGTTACTCCCTGTTGAAGAACTTAACTAGTAAGTGTGTTCTCCCTGAAAAAGATGGGATGGGATAAGAGGGAGAAAACAAAACCCTCCTCCTTTCTTTCATGTAATAGTGAAAGTAAACCACTTCCTCTGCCAGAAACTGAGCCACTCCTACCAGCAGGAAAATGGGAATTCCTTTGCATGAGAGGAGGAACAAGTGGCTTGCAGTGCTTTTGCTTTTTTTTTGTTTACCCAAATACATGACCATTCTGAGAATTTGGTTGGCTCTTCTATAGAATGCAGCTAGGCTGATTCTTAAAACACTGCCTGAATTCCAGAGTGTTACAAAGGTAACCTAGTGCTACCTGCAATCGAGACTGTAAATTCATACACATTTTATAAAATATAACCTCAAAGCCCTATATTTTGGGGAAAGGACATGAAGGGCAAGCACCATGGCACAGCTCTTCTTGAATGCTGTGTGGGGTGGCTGAAAGGGGATGATGGCCTTACAAAGGTCACAACCACAGGGGAGACACTGCCCATCCCCACTTCTCTTGAAAAGCAGCAGAATGACAGCTACGTCTGAAGAGTGTTTACAGCATGTCAACCTCACTGCTCACCAAATTCTAGGACAACCTCACTGGTTAGTTTAGGATTTTATGCATACTGTGTCACATATACCATGAAACTAAAGACAAGAACATGTGCAAGGGGGATGAGCCCATGGCTGAATTTCACTGTACTTGTACATGTTTCAACAACAAAAGTCTAGGAAGATATTGCTTCATCAAACCCTTCATTCTGGACAGATCTACCACTACAAACCTCTAACCAGAATCTGTATTAATCATAAATTCAATATTCAAAATACATGAATTTTCCTCTATACAAGTTATTTTTATTGGATGAGGCTGCTAGAAAACAGACTGCAAGAAGAGCACATCTAAGATTAGCAAATCTTAACTCTGAAAGCTATTCTTTAAAAAAAAGTGACCTTTGAAAACCTGGGGATAACAGAAAGGAATTTGAGTTGTAGAAGGCCAATTAGTTTGTGTTCAAAGCTGAAATGACTTGCATGAACACATCAGGAGAAACCTAGCATTAATATAGTAAACACAAAAGGTACCAAAGCCAAGGATTAAGAGGAATTCTGTCACTTTTTAGGGGAATTAACAGCAGAACAACAATCGTAATACTCCCTTTTTACAAGGAGTCACATGGAAAAGACAAGAAACAATGGGTTCCAGTTACTTCTGGGGAATTTCTGATTAGAAAGAAGAGGAAATTTTTCACAATGAGGACAATCAGCCACTGGAATAATCTTCCCCAGAGGAAATGGTGGATTCCCAACACTGGACATTTTAAAAATTTCTCTGGACAGGGTGCTGGGCCATCCTAGACCATGCTTTTGCAGGGAAAAGTTGGATGAGATGATCCTTGAGGTCCCTTTTAACATGGTATTCTATGATTGTATGAATTCTTGCAGAAATACATCTAATACTATTTAGGAGTCTGTCATAAAACTTGAAAAGACAACAATTCTCTTGAAATAATATTATCAACCTATGTGTTTTGAATGTTTGTTTTTTGAAGTCTTTCACATCCGTGCTTTCCAATATAACTTTTGCTAAAATAAGGTTCTTCTTGAGCCTTTCCCTAACATATGTTAATGTGTCCTAACACAGGAATTTTACCTGTAACTATGGGAATATTTCCACAGAGCAGGGTGCATATACCCTATTTTTTTTTCTTAAGAAAAGAGCAATGAAATATTGGGAAAAAATCAGAAAGAAATACTTTTTTTTTCAAGCAGACAAAGAAATGGATGCACTTTTATTCTCCTTGACTATCAACATTTTACCATTTTCCTGTAATATGGATACTTAATCTAATGACAATATTTGCAATCAATGATTTTCATAACCAATATAAAATTATTTATATTTTGCAAATTAATAATTATTTTACAAAGCCACAATCTAAAATCAATTATCCTAAAGGTTCCCCACTGCCTATTAACTCAGAAGTGTCATTAGGTTGTTTAGAGTATTAAGCATCATTCCTGCTATGACAGACCTTTGCCAAGTTGATTTTCTAAGTTATCAGGTTGAAGACTGCTACATTTTAATGCACTAGAAAGCACAACTCACTAACAGTCCATGCTTGGCTCACTCCCAAGAAACAACAGTTTCCAACTAAGAGATGATAAACACCATGCAATCCAAATACAGCTGCACAGAACACTAGCAAGGCCATGCAGAGCTGACATACAGTCAGAAAGTTATTGAAGAATACACACGTGGAGTCATACAAAGAAGTCATCCAGGTTGGTGTAGTAAAGCTAGGTATTTGTGGAAGATTAAGAGGCAAACTTGGAACTTTTGGAAGAGCTACATTAGGAAGACTGTTGGTGATGCTCCTGTGAAGAAATAAACAATGTAGGAATACAATAAAAAATAGAATATTTAGAGGACAACAGGGGAGAACCCCTTATTAGACAGAAAGCTATAGGCAGGTGCTTTGTTCAAATTTTGTAAAAAGGACTTACTTGACAGGTTGCCATGACTCTTGTTCAAGACCTCTGTGAATGGACTGGGCAATTGATGATTCCATGAGATCAATGTAGCGGACGACCATGGGAACAAAAATTTCTTGCAAGTGCTTGTGAAACTTTCCATTGCACAAAAGTGCTTTAAAAACCAAACAAAAGACAAATAAAAATGTCAGACCTTTTGTTACAGGAAGAAGTATATCTTAAAATGTTTTAGTACACAGAAGCATTATAAGAATAAAATCCAGCTTGTACAGGAACTACTGGTCAGAGAAGATACATGAAGTGTTCCATCAGGACAATGTAATACATTTCAAACTATCAGTATAATGAAAACTAGGTACTTACTGAAGTTCTGTACTGAACCAGAGAGTTTTTGCATCTTCTTAAAATTGACAATATGCTTTGCTGAATCTAAGAATTAGCAATTTTGTTCATTACTTCTACACAGGACAGGACAAAAAATACCCAAAGCAAAAAACAAAAGTATTTGAATGTCATTCATAAGCAGTAGAATATTACCTACTTCACAGATGAGACTTACTACATGAAAAACTGTATACACATGCAAACTGAACATGCTCAAAACATGAAAATTAGTTTGCCACCACCACTGCTTGTCCCTGTATTCCCTGAAGTGTTCTCTCAGCAAATTCTAACTCTTAGTACACTAATGTCCTGCCCCACCAAGGGAATATATGTTTCATGTTTTGAATGTGTCTGTGTTCACCCATTAGTCTAGCACTGTTAGTAGGACCTACAAGAATATTCCCATGTGCATATGGAAATCATAGAAGCTCTGCCACAGAGAGAAATTTTCATGACCTTGGCAACCCTCGTTTTTTCTTGTCCACATTCTGTTGTTTTAAATTTTTTTGTGGGTTTCTCCTCCCATCTATTCTGGCATGCAGGCTTCTTGTATGACTGGATAAGCAACATAATGCCATCCTGAGGAGGTGTCCTCCTCTTCCTAAGAAGAAAAGACTGGGTCACAGGGCTCACCCTGGACCGCATCCTTTAAAATTACAATCCCTTTTGTTCTACTACCAATGCCACTCCACGTCTAACATGTCAAAACAGTTTCTATAACTTCCAGAAACTACTTTGCCTTCCATTCCTGAACGTTGTTCAGCCCAAACTGAACCTAGGAGAGAGGCTGGCTTTGGGGAAAACGTGCCATCAAGTTTCAGTTCCCTATTTCTACTTGTATTGCAAGGAAGAGCCCTTGTTGCTGAATGTCGGGACACTATGTTACTTTTTTTCTTGAATACAATTATCTGGAAGCAAAAATTATTTTCTTGAAAACATCCTTGTAGGGTAATAGAAAATTTTGTATCAATCACCTTTACCTAAGGAAACAATATTATGTGATCAACCCTCTCTGCTTTGTGTAAATGCCCTTTTTGCTAAGGATTTTGAAACTTTCAGCTAATTTCAACCACTTTAGAGACAGGGGTAGAGATATCAGACATATGAAGTTTTATAAAAACAGGCAGCTAGGTAGCAGGCAGAGATTATTAGGGCTTCCACTGAGAAAAAGGCAGAGGTGTAGGATCTTCCTTTATTAAACACTTGAGAATCCACCCTTGAGAACACCGGTGAGTCCATTACAAACATGATCCATTATTTACACTGCTCCTCAAAATAACTGTTAACTAGTCAGTTCTGGCTTATTATTTATATATCAGGAATTCAAAACAGTGCTATTTTTCTCTATTTATAATTATATCTTAAAACTACAGCACCAAAAGCAACAAAAAGAACTGAGGAGGATTTGGATATTAGTGCAAAGTTTGCACAGTAAACAGCACATGAGAATTGCCTTTGAGAAACAAAAGGTTGCTGGTATCTATTTGCATATTAGGCTGAGTTTTCAAAGCAATTTTGAGCTGAAAAATAACAAGAAGAATACAACCGTGACAATTATATCAATCTTGCTGCTTTATAGTGAACCAGTGAAGGACTGTAACTAATCAGGCAATCACAGTTACTTGAAGGGATAAGCTTGTAGTTTAGTGTTTTCTGAGCACACCACAGAAATGCTCTGCTACAAGACCTGCTCTGGCAATTACAGTAATGAAGCCTCATGGGCAGGAGGGTGACTCTTGTTATTTCGAAGTCTGCATGAAATTTTAAGAAGTCACAGGCAATAAAGGTGTTCCACTTAAAAAGCTGAATCATCATGACACCAGTCTTTACAGGGAAGTGAAATTTCCCAAAATTATGCCAAGACTTACTGTTATTTCACCTCCACAGAAAACCCTCTGTGTGTGGGTACACTCACAAGAGAACTGTCTCGGATCAACAACTCTGTGAACATTCTGGTTTCTCAGGGTTCAGGACATGGCAGCTCTGATTTACCCATCTGGAGATCTCCATCAAGGATTAATTCAGAGCAGGGAAAGAACTCAGAACACAGGGATAAGTGATATAGCTGAGTATCATCATCAAACTCATGGCACTCTACCCTCTGATTAAAATTGATCTTGCCAAAAGGTACCACCTGTGCATCAAAGTAGATGGGAAACAAGAGATCCTTCAGGAAAATGCCACACTTCAAATCCCTCAACTACCACTTGTCTTCAAAGCTATGTAGCTTAATTCTCCATTGTCTTTTCAATATAGACACCCCACACCCTCTTCATATGAGCCATCTCATATTCACACAAGGAATAATAAAATGAAAACCTATGCCAGAGCAAGGTAATACACAGGCAACATTAAAGGAAAACACATTACGGGAACAGAAACAGAACCCCAAAGCAAATATTCTTGAAATATTGAAGTTGAAGAAGAAAATTATTAATTTTTTTCCATATTAGGAAATACATTAGCTGAAAGATATTAAAATATGACAAGAACATATTAGAGATGAAAACTGAAGTCTAGTTATCCAGTATAGGAATGAGGTTTCATCTCTAATAGCAGGAAACAAATCTACTGTGCCTGTGTACAACAGAAGCTGTGAGGCTTCTATTGCTTTTACTGATACAGGCACATTGTAGGAGCTGTCTCAGAGTCAGCATGTTATGCTGTGCTCAAGAGCTGCTGCAGAATCAAGGCAAGGAGGAATGATGCAGATTAACATGAGTGTCTTCCTCCCTGACAAAATTAGCACATTGTCAGACAGTCTATAATTATCCTGCTTTTTATAGGATTCTCTGGAAAACATCACTTGAATTTTCTGACATATTTAAAATCCAAAATAAGAAAGAGTAAATTTCAAGAAGAAAATATCCTTTAGGGTCCAGATAATATCTGTAGCAATGAAAACTTAACCAATGACATGTGAAAAGAAAGTTTATATTCCCATTAATTTGCTGTTTATATTACATTTTGCCTCCACAGAGAATTACTTAATCAGCTCGTTAAATTGCAGTGAAAATTGCGAGTGTCCCAAATTATATAGATATTATTGTGTATTTTTGCATATAAGGCACATTTAAAAAGTGAATTTTAGAGGTTTACTTTGTGAAAGCATGGTTAAAATTTATTTGATTTTTACAAGATAGAGCAACATAAACAGGTTATTGCAGTTTACCTTTGTGTAGAACTCCCATCAGGAAAAAAAGATTATTGGATATTCTGGTAAGAAATAATGCAGCTTGAGTTAACTCTCAGTATCAGTAACTGAGACATGTACCTCTTATCTGAAGGCAGATTATGATTTCAAAGCAGCTCTTAATAGGACTGAGTCCCTGATCTAAGAAAAGATTCCCACTCCAATGAACGAGAAGTGTGAGGTTTGAGGTGAGATATTGGTGTGGGTATAAAGTTTGCTCTGATTACCTTAAATCCAAGCTGCTTTCTAACTCTACCCTGTAGTTTAAGATAGGGAATGATGTTATACATAAATTCTAGTACAAAAGTGGCACACAGTCTGTAACAAAGCAGGAAGGTGATGATTCTGTCTTTGGTGGTGTTTGCCACTCTGCTACTACCAACAGCAAGAGTGGAAAAAATGTATCAGAGAATTCTTGTTTGAAGTCAATAACCATAATTATGGCAATGGCTTTCAAAAGGCTAACACCCAACATGCTGTTTTTCCTAAATCAGCTTCATCAGACTGTCTGCCCACTGGGGCAACTGTGGCAGAGTTGGTGCACAGACATTCCACTGAGTAATACTTGATGGAGAATGAGGATTATGAGTTAACTTTATAACACTCCTCATTTTGACTGGTTTGTGCCAAGGCAGCAATGCAATAGTGCTGAGAAAGAGCACAACACACAGTGTCAGTAAGTGACACCTGGAGAGAAAACCTGGCAAGGGAAGGAACAGAATACTGAATGTAGAATTGGAAAACACCTAAAATAAGCAAAATATATAGACACTTCATGTAACTAGGCATATGCCATTAAAAGATATCCCTCACACCATGTTAAATGAAGAGGAATTCATGTGTCTGTCTTTTGGCACTAAAAACCAGATTAATCTGAATAATTAAACAGCTACAGAAAGTAAACTGCCCTCTAAAGCAGGGCCCTTCACAACGTAATTTATAAGCTCTGTGGACAAAAAGTAACATGGTCACTACAGAAATTGAGACACAGTCCTGGGAAAGCTATGTTCTTATTCAGTCTATGAATATCTAACTCTGGAAAAAATAATTTTGCTATCATAGAGACATGTGAAATGCTGCTATCACTGTACAATCTGCAAAGCTTTACAGAATCAGGCAAAATTGAGTATGAACAATAGCAACTCTGGAGATCATTAACATGTATACTATAAAATCATCTACAATAATTTTTTCAAATATTTTAAATTTGAAAAATTACAACAAATTTATCTTCAATCTATTATTCGTCTCCACAGTGAATGTAATTTTTGAAATCACTTTTTCTAGTTGGGTCTCATGAGAAAAGCTGAAATATTTTACAAGATGGGAAGATCATCCTCCTCTCTCCCTCCATTTATTAAAGTTCTTTAGTTAGACTAAATGGGAATGCAATCACTGATGTACTCTTCCTTGTGGAATAAGGTCAGAAAAAAATGGAGACTCCTAAGGTGACATAAAATGGAGTCCTTCATGAAAGAAATGAGAAGCTTCAGTCAGGACTTCCCCATCCTCCCCTCTCTTCATGAAAAATCATACACCATACTGGAAAATGCATTTTTTTCTCATTGTTAATTGAATATTGACTTTGAAGTATTCACCTTGAATCTTGTACAATGTTTTTTAAAATGTGTTAAATAGCACATTCACTATTATTTGAGCAGCCATGAATATAAATTTTCCTTATGTCAGAGTTTTTCTAATATTATACTTGAGTGACATAGTTATAAAAATAGTTTTGCATGCAAGTTTTCTTTAATGCTGTAAAATGTAAGATTGTTTCTTTATTGTTAGGAGCTCTCTCATGTCAGGTTTATGTGAAAACTGATTCATACACCAAAGATTTAGAGCTCATTTAATGCTCTTGATATAGAATAACATGCAGATGTCAGTCCTCTAAATTTCAGTGAAGATTAACCTAATATGCAACATGGTGACCTAACAGTTCTTCATTTGAAAGAAGTCTGAAAAGTAATCTCTGATACAGCCAGAGAGTGAGAATAACCCAGTGGGATTTCCACCTCTTCATTTCCTAATGAGTTTTTTGATAATGAGAGGTGACTTTGCCAGTCACTGTGGGCTCTATTATGGCTAATTTACTCCACTTCACTCTCCTTGTTAATTATTAACACTAGCCTTTTTATCCTCATGAGACCACATTCCAGTTTTTCCCTTTTTAGATTTTTTTTTCCTAAATATATCTTTATGAAGGTGATAGTTTTCAAGAAAAGATTTTCACTTAGGGTAAAGTCACAATTATTGCTTTTATCTTGGAAGACTGTAAAATTGATTATATAAGCACAGGAAGCTCTTGCTAAGGCTTTTAATGCAGCTACAAGGTGGAAAAGGCTGTTAATTAAAGAATAAGCACTGAGGTATGCTCCACCTGGGAATCAGTTCTTGGTAGAATGGTCACTTGCCACTTGCTAACATGTCCACTGATTAATAGGTGACTAATTTCCATGGTTGCTTTCCAGTAGTTCTGGGAAAAGAAAAGGTGTGTAATTTTCCAGATGGCTTTCACAGGCCAGAAACTGTCATTTAATATATCTATTACCATTAGGGAATTACTGAAATTGGTATACAGGTGTGATATTTCATACAACAGTTGTTTCACATCCTTCAGTTTAAGTTTTACAATATTTGTAATAACTGATTTAACATGAAAGTTTTCATAAAATGTTTTTCATAAGCCTATTCTAGTAATTTAGCATTATTATCCATTTAATCTTTTAAGGAAAGAAAAATCAGTAGCCTGTCAGCAATCTCTTGCATGTGAGGACAACCCTTGTTTGTTTCTAACACTTCACTCAGGTTGGAACCAAAGCTCAAAGGAACACAAATGACACAACAATAAAGTTAAAACTGGTGTCACAAATCCTTCTTGTAAGACTACTGTAGAATACCTACACAGCTTTCAGAAACCAAAGAATTGTCTTAAGTGCATGCAACATCCCAACTAGAGATGTGCTTCCTAAACTGAAATGTACAATGGTAGGAAAACAGGCTGAATATCACACCTCAATATAGGCTTCAGACTGTTAATCTGGATTTTAGATCATCAAACACCACTTAAAGTAGTGCACAGTCTACCTTGCAGGAGTCTAGCTCTTCTGAGATCTGCATTAAGATTGAATAATTCCTGCACCCTTTTCAGCAACCTTCTGAATTGCCATCATGGCAATTTTAACAAGTTTCTGAAGTTGCAGTTGGCTCAACAAAGGATCCAAACAGAACATCTGTTCTGTGTATTCTATTCCATTCATGCTAACACTACTACACCTTTAATAGACATAACCAGTCTGAAAGTAGGTTAGAAGGCTTAGAAGGAAATATAAACTACAACTTTATTTAAGCAGTATAGATTAAATGCAAACTTCAGTATCAGTATCTTTATACTACTTGTACATTATTGATTCAAAAATGAGTAATTTGTGAATACCAAATGGTTAATGCATTGCCAGAATAAGGACTGAAATGGTGCAAGGATAGAGAGAAAATGCTCAGCTTGCAGGAAATGGAACACCAAGATATGTATCATAAAAACAGGCATTGTCACTTTTATTTTGAGCATTATATTATTTAAAAACACATTTCTAAGGTGTGGGTGCATTGAAAAATATTATGCAAGCAGTATGTACAAAAACTTAAGATCTTACTGTCATTTCTGAGGGCATTATTCAGCAGCTGAAAAAGTGGGAAGCTGTCCCAGGAGTCCTGTGGCTGTGCCTCAAGTGCTGAATCCATATCAACAGAATACAGAGACAAAAACTTCTCTGCATGCTCAGCCAACAATTCTGGCCACCAAGCAAATGCCTGCAAACATGACAAAATAGACATACTGAACACAAGTCAAAGCAAAGAGATGTGTTCTCTCTATGGCAGAATACATCTGGGTGTGCCACATCATGTCCTGTCTCATTTGGGGAGGAAGAATGGGCCAAATGAAAAAGTGAAAATATTTTATAAAAATTTGCATCAAAAAATGTAAGAAATCAAACAGATTATTCTGGGAAAGGTGATATGATCAGAATAAATAAATAACACCAAAGAAAAAAAAAAAAAGGGAGTATAAATACCTGCAACTTTTTGTGAGAAAGCAAAGAAAAGCATGAAGGCCTCATCCTTGAAAAAATGGCTATACATGTTTCTTTTCATTTCATTAAATTCTAAAGCAGATGAATTTATTTTTAAAATAAATCTTTATGAATACATTTTCATTCATTTGGTAATCAGAAAGGATGGTTTTAGTGTGAAATTTTATTCCTTGAAGTCTGAGGGGTGCTTTTAACAGCTAGAGATTGATGTTAATTCCTATTTTTGCCTTAAAGATGTTGGCTTCTTCTGAGGAAGACATCCAGTTTTCCTTCTGCAAATGCTATAAATCTTTAGAAGTTCACTAAAGTCTGTACTCATTTTCAGTGACTTAACATGTTGGAAGAGTTTTCTCTGGCTTAGGCAATCCTAGCCTTAAAGAAGAGAAAAAAATCAGTGAAAAATACTGTCAGCACGTAAAGCCAGCTCTGCAATTAAGACATGTAACTGTTGTACCTTTTTACCATGACATAAATCTCGGCTTTTAAAGGTCAGAATTGGAGCTGAGCATTGGATCGGGGGAACTCTGTGATCCTGGAGTTAAAGATGAAGGTGAAAGGAGTTTATGAAATTGGATGAATATCAAATCCTGCTGAGAGAGTTTTGCTCAGAGTTTATAGAAACGTCTGACAGTGAGAAATACCCACACATGCAACATAGGAAGATGTCATTGCTTTCAAACCTATGCCACTCATTTTGAACATAAAATTTTTAATATTTTTGAGTTGCCAGCATGGAACATATGTACCTTGATCTGCACAAGAGCTGAATCCCCTCAACTTAAAAAAAAAATCACAGAAATCTTCACTTGCATTTATAAAATGTATGCCCTGGGTAGTGTAGAATTATGCACTCAGGCCTGAAAGGCATCAAATAAAAGACAACTTCTGTAAATGGTCTACAATGTATTTTTGCACTGTGGACTTTCTGCCCACTGCCTGTAGTTCTTTTTGACATAGGGCAAATGGAGAAAGGATGAATTGACAAAAGGTTTTAAAGAAATGCTAAGCATCCTCTGCTATTACTGAAAAGTACTTAGTGGGTTGCAGGGACAGGACTGAAGGATGACACCTGGCACCATTGTAGGGAGGACAGATGAGGCTTCAAAATCTTTGGCAAGAGTTTGAAATAGAGTCTTTTTCATCCAACTAGTAAAAGTTTCTTATTAATAAACCCTGTTTAAATAGGAGTTCATTAAAGGAACAGACTCCTGATTCTAGAAAATAACTATATGAAAATAAAAAATGTATATAGGCACTGGCAGGTGACCCTTCTAAGCAAGCAGATATTGACAAAATTTCAAAACAAAGCAAAACCAAGATTAGAAAATGAGCACATTTTCTCTCCATTTCCTTCCTCTTTGTAAACAACACTTTGAACCTAGACAGAAATTCTTCTGTCTCTCTCAAGAGCTATGCATCCTTACTCAGGCAGCAAGAAAGAAGAATAGAAAAAAAAAAGTTACAGATGAATGTAACAGCACAGCTGTTACAGACAGTAACAGGCTAAAAGCAATCAGCAATTGGTGACACACATTCCAGAACAAAAACATTGACTGGACTAAAGGAAGAATGGAGGTCTTAGATTCTAGCAAGACACACAAATGTGACTGTACAACACCAAAAAACACCAGAACAGTTTATGCTACATGTTCAACGCACAGTTCCATGCTATAGCAGAGAAAAACAATGCTTAATTCATCAGGAATCACATACCTCTCTTCCCTTTGGGAATCCCCGAAATTTGTAAATGTTATGAATTAAAAAAAAAAGAAAAAAATTCTAGTATTAAAAAATGTGATATATTATTTTACAGATTACTGATCCTTTTTATCAGCTGTAGCATCAAACACTGAGCATTTCCATAACATTATGATGCGAAGTCACCATATTAAATATTCACTTTTAAATAGGGAATGTATAATTTGGTGATCTTTTTCTCAGATATATTTTAATATTGAAATTCTGTATTCTCTATAAATTTCAGTGAAATTGAACACTTATTACATGAATGAAGGGGAAAATAATCTTTACTATTTTCAAGGTAACTTAGATAAGATCGCAAACTTTTGCTGAATAAATTTTTCTGATGGCATATGCAATCTATTTACCCTTCTGAAAAAAACCACATCTCTGGCTGCAAATAAGTAGTAGAGAAAGCAATCTTTGAACAGAGATATTTAATCATATATGTATGATTTGATCTGGGTTTTGTTTCTGTGTTCTCTTCCACAGAAGTCCAATATTCTTACAGTCACGCGGATCCTCAAAAGACAAAGACCACAACATATACATTTTATTAAGTAATAATTACACTGTAACACAGTGGCAACAGTAGTGTAGACCAGGACCTCCAGGGAATTAATTTCAAATCATCAAAACAGCTGTTTCTTCAGTATAAGATAAAACATCTATAACAAGTTCACACATGACAGATGTAAGCTAAAAACCAGATTCCATAGTGTGATTTAAAACCAGATGTTTTGAATGATCATATTTTATAACTATATATACTAAATAATGTTTATCCCTTTCCATGTTTTCCAAAAAAATATTTATTGAGTTTTTTGAGAACATTTTAAAAACAATTTCCTGAACCTTAGAAAACAGTATTTATTAATTAAATTTCAATAACATATACAAGTGCATCTGGGCAAGTTGAATTTGGTAATTTCTTGATATTAGAGGTGCCACAATTCTAGAAATTATGGTTTCTGTGTCATGAAGCAAAAGATGTGAAAGTAAGAAACATAAAACTGTTCTATTTAATTTCTTCTACTTTACAATGACATTTTTAAAAGCACAAGTTTAAAAGCATACTTTTCCAATCAACAGAAGAGCAATGAGAATGAGATTATGATAACTATAATTATTTTTATATCTTTAATCTAGATCTATAAAGCATGATGCAAACCAACATTCAGTCATGTTTTCTTTCTATTTTGAACGAGAGATGAAAAGTTGGAAGGAACAACTGTATAAGGCTATGAATGTTTTCCATACCATTTCACCACCTCCAGCACAAAGATGCTTTCTCTTTTTTTATGCTCTTTAATTTTCATTTCTCAACCTACGGTTCATTCGAGCGAATTCAAGTAGAGTTTTATTTCACTTCACTTTTCATAAGCTTCAAGTCTCTTATTCCTCTGTAAATGTGAACTGCCTTAAACATATGTCAGACAGTAAAACTAAAATGTTTCTTGACAGACTTGCTTCGCATCAGGGGAGAGAAAATCTAGGAACAAACTATTCTCTACAGAAAATGCAATTACAGCCTCACCTCTGAGTGATGCTCTTCATTTTGCTGCAATACTTCGATACAGAGTTCTGCAAGGTGAAGAACCTCTTCCAGTTTTCGAGCAGGTGTTGCTTGATTCATGGTCTCTACATGAATATAAAATATAAACCAAAATTGCTTTAGTTACAAATGTGATTTACAGTAAGAGAAAACGATGTCAGAAAATAATGGGAATGGTGCAAACTGAGACATTTCTAAAGTATAAGAAATTTCAAGTGTTAAGGATAATCATTTAATACACATAAACAGAGATGGATGTCCATATCACTAAAAAGAGAAAATAATTCACAAAAGCATCACTGGTCATTGTAAACATTATCTGATTTAATATGAGAGAAATAACAGCTGCATCAGTGTATTAGATGCTCAACTTTTGCAATAAGGAAGTTCTTTTTTTCTCCAAGGCCATATACACAAAGAGAGCAGATAGTGGAGACGTTTTTTGTTATTGTCAGTACAATGTCATTCTCACCAGATGACTCATTACTGTCATCAGCAATATTCATACCGTTTGCAGCAGTCAAAATTCCAAATGTTTCATGAAAAGAAGACATTCAATTTTAGGCATATTCAAAAATAAGAAAAGCCACAATAATTCCTACAACTAATTTCTAATAAATTAATTATTCAAATAACTAATTTTCTACCTGCTGTTCATCGGTAATGGTGAACCTGCATTCTTTTCAGTACCATAGTGAAAAGTAGCATTATGAAATAAGGATCTTATAGCAGAAATAACACAAGCCTACTAAAAATTCCACCTAAGAGAAGCACAAATGCAAAAGTTGCAAATGACATGAGGCTCACTCATTCTACCCAGTAGACTTCAAAAAGAAATGAAACAACAAAGGTAAACCAAATGTAACTAAAATACTCATGGGGAAATTAAACAACCATTAGTTTGAAATAATAATAAAAAAAACCATAGCAGTAGATTCCAGAAAGAATCACAGGAGATAAGGGAAGAGTCCAACAGGATTTTTTTATAAACATATTTTAATCAGTAAAAGTAATTTGTCCAACTACATATTGAATACATTTGAATCGTTAGGGATAACTTCAGCATTAGCTATTAGAGCCTGTTTACCTGAAAAAGCTCTTGTTGCTAAGCATAAAGAGATGGTGGAAATGATGTACAATATAAAGTAGTACATTAACCAGGTTTGCAGAGAACTTAAAAAGCTGATAACAAGGTCAGTGAGGGTTTCAGGAATTCTATTTACTTTTTTTTGTGCATTTTTATGGATCATGTGGATAGCAAATCATGTGAATACACATCTTAATAT
This sequence comes from Rhipidura dahli, assembly GCA_013399225.1. Lineage (NCBI taxonomy): Eukaryota > Metazoa > Chordata > Aves > Passeriformes > Rhipiduridae > Rhipidura > Rhipidura dahli. Next base: position 717,411 of record VXAC01008857.1, on the reverse strand, counting down.
GCAGAAAATTCTGCTGACATTTCTTAACCACTTTGCATTTGTCATGACAAAGAACATGATCAGATTAATTAAACAATAATCTCCTTGGTGTTAGAAAAAATATCAATCTGCATGCAACAAGTATTTTTAACACTTAACATTTCCAGCAAGTCAAAGCAACATTCTAGAACTTGCCCAGTTCTCCAGCACTAGCACACTAATACATATTACAGTGATGAACCATACAGCTTTGATGCAATTTTTGAAGGAACACTGGATTAGAATCTCCAGCAAACATCTACTTCAAAGTGACTAAAACCTCACATTATTTTTATGCAAAAACCAAGCAGACAAATTAGTTACTGAAGCAACTACAAAGAATTTTTTTCAAATCTTATTAAAGAAGACCACATAACCAAATTTGTCGGAATAAGTTTTTTTCCAAAACCAGAATTTAACTCAAGAAAGAATTAGTATAGGAACATGGGTCAAGCACAAAGCACACACCAGACACAAAACTACATTCACAATGCCAAGATCACTGTTATCAATACTATTGTATTGCATTTACAATTTTACACTGCACAATGATAATAAAAATACAACAAGAACTATATTGAATCAAGTGAGATTATAAAGGATTGGCCAAGTGCCTATTATTTAGGTTACATTATAAAGACTACTATTGGATTCAGCCTAAACCAGTGGTTTCTACACTTACCCTGGATTGAAATTACTCTTCCTTCTAGTGGTCAGTGTCCTTCCCTCCCTGAACACACAGCAAGTACGATTCATACAGGTAATACACATCACTAGCAGTGTTGCTGATGTTAATGAGTCTTAGGAATAAACCAGTGATATTAATACAGAGCATGACTGGAACATCTGATTTCAGCATAAACAACTCATTTTATTACAGACTCAGCCTGATCTTCATTAGCTCACCACTAACCAAGCAAACAAAATAATTGCATTTATAATTGCATATATTCCTAATGAAAATAAATAAGCTGTAAAATATTCAAAAATTATATTCTAGCAGGGTTCCTTTAAATTATTACAGAAGTAATTCTAATAGTTATATTGAATCTCACATTGCATTTTTGCACTGGGACAAATTCACTTATTCCACACCTGCAATTAGCTCAAGATGGCCTAAAAATGGCTATTGAACAGGTATCATTATCACTAGGGAGAGCAGGAGAAAAAAGATTTACCACCTGTGAGATTATCCTGCTCCACCACTGTGATAAGATCACAATGAAAAGAAATGGGGTCTCAGGCAAGTGCCAATTACATTGAACAAGGCATTAAGGAAATGAAATTCTGATCATCTGTGCTGAAGTGATGGATTTTGATCAGGAATGGAAAGGAATCTTGTGTTTGTCTGTAAGGCATCATAAGCCTAATAAAATGAAGGGTGAAAGAGAGGATCAGAAATGATCCCACACAGGCAATGTGGGAACACAGTGTTCCCAAAATGGAAACACTTGGGAAGAAGAAGACCTACCAATGATCAGGGATGGTGCTGGCAGAAGAATAAATCAGTCATGATAAATGATTTTAAACTAGACATTTTAAAGTTTTCAGTCATTGTGGGACTAATGTTCAGGAACATTTTTTTTTTTCGATAGGATTAGCATGTTTAGGAGGAAAAATAGTACAAAAACTGTAAATACAGCTTTAACTCGAGTATGGCAGGTTTCCAATTGATGTTTCATGGCAGGAATGAGTGGGACATATTAGTCTGAACGAATTCCAATTTCAGATTTCCTTGAAACTCACCATGTTATTTACTAGTTTATACTGAAGCTATTTATTACAAGCTAAAACCACGCAAATTACTCTTAATGTTTCTAGCTTTTCACAATATTTTAAAAAACATTATTTTCATAGAAGACTTGTTCATAAGCCAAGGTGGCAGAGAATTGCACTCAGTCTGCATCCTCAGACAAATTTCTCTGATTTTTTTTGTTTACTTATTCACAGAATAAATAAATCAGTACATGCATTTTTTTTTGCATGATACAGACTTCCCTACATTTCACTTAAGCTTCATCTAAAGCTCCCTTTCCCATCTGTAAGTTACCACATCAGCTAGCCATTTTCCTCTGTAACTAAAGACCTTTCACATTCAAGGGAAAATGCCTTATGGATATCCACCATTTACATGTGTGTATAGGCAAGGGGCTATGAAGTAATTTGAGAAATAAAGAATGAAATACTAACTTTTTTTTTTTAGCAAGCAAGTAGGGCATATGCAATATGAGTAGCAATAAATTCCTATTTGGAAATTTTAGAATTTTCAAAACACCCGAGCAAAACACTTTTCTTGTCTTTGTAAAGCATAAAAGAATTACAGGAATGGAAATTGGTGCTGTCAGTTTTTGTTATATTCATGATGTCTTTCTTCCCACAATTACTAAAGGTTGTTAAGATGTGTTTACACTGCTCAAACGTACAAGTTGCAGCGGGAGCCGAGTCAGTAAATATGCTGCTTGACATCTTTTAGAAAATAAACAGAAAAAGCCATCAGTCATCTCTTTTCAGCTTCACATTCTGCCAAAATGAAAAAGCAAACCAGGCTTTGCAAATAATGGATGCTTTCTTAAGTATGCATTACCAGTGAGTCACATAGGTACTGAGAAAATATTGTTAAATGAGCTAAGTTAACTGAGTGAACTGCTACTGAAATGAAAAAGTGACTGCTTCATGAACCAATGGAGCCTCGGGCCACAAGGGACTGTCAGATCATCCACTCTCACCTCCCGCATCACACAGGTCAGGGAACTTCTCCCCAGTCCTCCTTTCTTGAGACAATCAGGATGTCTAAACCCGACAACAGTGTGTTTAAAACCTGACTTAAGTTTGCTTTCCACAAGAGAGTTTATCCTTGAAGAGAAATGCACAATTTACCTCTTTCATTTTCTCCCCAGCATGTAAGCTGTTGAACATGGGTGATTAATTTCTCATTGACATTTGCTGAGCACAGGAATCTGCTGATTAAAGAGGCATTTTTTTCTTGGTTATGAACACAGTGCAGCTAGGAGACTCCTGTCTCTGGCCTGCCAGTCTCCTCTTCAGTGACACAGCATATATCCCTTACTTGTTTCCCTGCCTCATATTTCATCCTTCCCCATTTCCTTCAAACAAGCACATCCAGAACAAGACACTCAGGAAAGCCAACCTGTCTCCAGTCAGAGCTATTGGGAAAAAGGCAAGTTTGCTGAGAAGCCCCCAAGTTCACAGTCTCAGTGGGCTCACAGTAAAGCAGGACATAGTGAAACTGATAATACAGACACATCATAATTGGAGCTTTATGGATCCAAGTCTGCTCCAGCCCATTCATGTCACCTTTTTCACATATGAAACCTGCACGATACTCACTCTGAAGAGTTAACCCAAAACTGGTATAATCTACCCACAGATAATTTAGATTTGACTGTGCTGAATTTTTGTGCAATTTCTCCCTGAATTAATTCTGCAAGAAAAAGTAAGGAGGTAGATCTGGAAGAACATTCCATATTTTTCTGATTTAAAAAAAAAATCTGACCTTATATTAATAGTGGAATTTAGCTTTAATTATGAAGCTGAAACCAGTCTTTCCATAATTGCTTTCTATAGCATTTTAAATTCTAGGGAAAAAATAGAATTAACTACCATTATTAGCTAAGTGCAGAAAGATGATGAGATTTGTATAAAGTCAGAGTTTACAACTCCTACTCCACAACCTACCATTTTATTAAGTCACATTACAATATTTTCAGGTTTAAAAAATTTATCATAGAATTCAATATAATTACCTTTATGGGGCAATCACAGGTCTGGTTTTGTTTGGTTTGGGGGTTTTTTTATATTTATTTTTTTCAAAAAAGGGAATCCTGGCTCATGGAAAAGCATAGAAGTAACAAAATTTAAATAGTAAAGCAGGAGAAAAATCTCATTTTTTACAGCTGATCATCAAAGCACTTAATATATGATTCTTTGTATTCTGATTTTGGCAACACAGACACAAGCAGTCAGTATTTTCCTTCTTTTCCTCACTCCTAAGTTCACTTTAAAGGGGGAAAGAACTAATATTCTCAGCACTTCCTGATACTGTAAAATAAAACTCAGAGATAACAAACATGGCAAACCACAAGGCTTCATGAATAAAGATAATTGAATAGGTGAAAAACTCACCCATTAGATGAAGAGAAAACTGGCACTTGAAAATGTAGACTTAGTAAAAAATATCTTTAAAAAATTAGAGTATTCTGAGACTAAATTTTAGAGACTTACTGAAAAATGACATCAAGAAATCTACTGCTGGCAGGTAAGGAGAAGGGAAAAAAGATGTTGAAAATTACTAACTGAAACAAAAATTGAAGAAATTACTAATTGAGGACATAAAATGAACAGAAAATTGAATAAAATATAACAGATTTGCAAAGGTAGTTTGAACTAGACTTGTGCAGTAGCTTTTCTAGATAGGATATTTTTGTATAAAAGAAATTCAGTAGATCTCATCTATTCTGACTTTAATAAAGCATTTGATGCTGTGCCTCATGGGAAAACTACCAGCTAAGCTAAAGAAAATGAGGATTAAAAAAGAAACTGTGTGTGGGATAAAGAAGATGCCTCAAGTGAAAGGCAGTAGGCAGTGCTGAGAAAGAGAAAAAAAAGGATTCTTGAGAGATTCCTTGAAGATTCATCTTAGCTTCCTTAATATTTTCACCAGGGACCTTAGAGTAAATATTAGGAGTACAGTGACAACACAAATGTGTAAAACATGGGAAATATATGCAGTAACAAGAATTGGACAATTCCAAAGAATGGAACAGAGAAAGATATTAAAATACCTTCAAGAGTTAAAGGAAAACATAATGAAATACTTTAAGAAGGGGCAATACATTTTGAAACATGAACAGCCATAATCATTCCCTATAAACTAGGAATATGTCAACTAAAAATGATCAAAACTGAAGACTGGGCTGAATTAACTTTTCACAGAAGGGCTGTGTGACACAAGCATGATACAAACATCAGAACTCATGTTCCTTGACTGTATTAGATAAAATGTTTCTGGCATAACAGTAGTGCTAGTACTGTGCAAGGCATCTCACAGGGATGACTTTGCTCAGTTCTTGTCACAGGTGTTCAAGAAGGGAGAATTCAAACTTTTATAGAGAAGGACTCCTGAAATGATAAAAATGAAGAACAGGAGGCTACTTAGAGATAAGGTGATGAAAGCCTAAGCTGCATGAGTATAAAACTCTTGTCTAAAAATGTATCATAGGGTGTGGAGGAACTGGAGATGATGAAATGCTAATGAAGGATGGAACTATCCCTCCCTCCTCTGGGATACAGGACAAGGTCAGCATGCTAAATTTTGAGAACTAGTTTTACTGTTAAGGTGATGATACACCTGTAGAGCAACTAGGACTTGAAATGATCTTCATGTGGGTGAAGCAGGGGACTGGAAAGGGGAAGCAGAGTGACAAAGACTGGCACAGCCCTACTGTTAAAGGAGGATGTGGGTATATTTACAAAGGAGTACCAGGGTACAGACCTAACAAACCAGATTCTCTTACAGACCTCTGCTCCAAAACTGAAATCAGGGATGTTTATGTATATCCTCATTTCCATTTAGTTGCACAACAGAGACCAAGAAGGTTCTATGCTGCTGTGCAACTCACCCACTTTTCTCTGTTCAGTGAAATGAACATGCATGGAGAGCTTTAATCAATCCTCTCCAGGTACAATGACTCTCTCCACTTGCCTTCTCAGCTTCAATAATGTTTGTAGTGTTCTTCTTTTTAAGCCAGACAGATCCTTCTGAGCCTTGAGGGCATTTATATACTACCCTTCCTTTAGAAAATTGTATGTAATGATTATGTTAGTGATCCTTGTCTTAAAACCCAGCAAACTTTTGAGCTCCTCCTGACCTTCTCTCGTATGGAGTTAACATTTATTCAGCATTCAGCAGTCTTTCTGATAGAAACAAATTTTGGGATGACAACTGATTGTGCAATTGTACACTACACAGTAACTATTTGCTCCAATTTTAATGGAACTTATTCCTTTTATTCAACCTATTTGGCAGAAGAAGCCCATTATACTGAGTTATCACAGTCTTTTAAAGATAATGAGCTATAAGACAACTGCCCTGTAATTCAAATCTTTATAATATGTCTATTGCCTCAGAAATTAATATCTATGGACAATGACAAATACTGCTCTGTTTGCTTTACAGACATTTACCACTTTAATCCCTAACCCATCTTTTTATAGCTGCACAGTAAGGTAGTGCTCCTGTGCTGAAAAATGTATTTATGTATAAGTTTCTGTCTTTTCTCAGGCAATAAAAGCAGTAATAGCAGAGTTAATTAGTCCTCAGCCATTCAGATTTCAAATAAATTTAAATGGAGCAAAAGATTAATTTCTGAGAAGGAATAAATAATGCATTTTAGTACATGTGTGCATGGATGTGTATAAAATATAAGTAAAAAAAAGAAGTCTTTATAAGGAAGGAGACAAAACAGGTAAGGGAGCCATGCAAATTCCTATAGGCTCTTCATAGGAAGTATGTGAAATGCATATGAGGAATGCTGTTGGTCTCTGGCCTCAGAACCCAGAAGTTCCATTTATGTTCAACATTATCTACAGGAAGAGTTAATGTAAGTTAAACAGTGAATAAGACAGGAATACATGCCATACACAAAATGATTTAAAAAGTACTTTCAGCTAGTGAAGTCTCAAAGGCAGCATATGCTGAAATGAAAATGTGTCATACTTAAAAAGAGGTTTTCATATATTGATGCTGTGAGTCATATCCTTGACAAATTATAAACCCTTGCTGCAAACTACCAGGGCATTATATGAGAGTTCTTAGATACATTTCAAAATTACAATAGTACGTTTCCTGTAATTCTCTTCATAATGGTAACTGCACTCACTGAGCAGATTAGATACTCCATGAGAAATTCAGCTGTACATGTAATAAGGAATGACATGCTGAACCCTGTATAACTGCCATGGCAAATGTAATTTTATTTTAAAAATCTTTTTTATATTCTTAACAGTACAATGAAGGGGGGATGTTTAAGAAAATGTCATCCTGACTGTAAACAAATACTGTTGATGGAAGTGCTGCTTACACCACTATGTTTGCCGTTAAGAAAGTAACCACTATTTTTGGGAAACATTCAGAGTCTTGTTCAGTTGAGACTGTGAAAATGAGAGCACTTGGGGAACAGACCTGGGAACCTGGCAACCACACTGCTGAGAAAGGATTCTCACAATAAAAAGAATTTGCATATTCACCTCTGCATATTCACCTCACACCTTACAAGGACACTCCTGCAATTCCAGATCCATTATCAGTATCTAGTGTATAAGTTAAAGTGTAAATAATAGTTATCTAGAAATAGCTTTTCCTTATTTTCCACAAAAGTACAATATATGGTATTAGGGCTAAGCACATTGTACATCAAGTTCTTTATGAAATCTATAGGAGTCCAGCTAGAGACATCAACAGGAGCAGGATTTGACCCTAAAATGTCACTTTATTGCGATTCCTCTCAGTGGCTTTGTCTTTTGCATTAGAGAAATGTGTTAAATGCTACAACAAATTCTGGTGCACAGAGTCTATCTACTCCTTTCAAAAAAATGATTTTTGTTCCGAGTCTCTGAGTTTCTGCACTTTTAGTCAGAACTGGTATTTAATTAAGCAAGTAAATTATAAACACAACCTATAAACCTCTAGCTTCAGCTAACTCACACTGAATTTCCATTTACCCACTGTATGTGATAAGCTTTCCTCTCATCCATTGTCTAATCTAGTTATTTGCCAAGTCACTTAAGGGGCAACTTCGCTATCCTGTCTTAAGATGGGCAATGGTTTCATTCAAAGCCTGGAGAAACCTAATGTAGAATGACTAAAATCAGGTACAGTCCTTTTTCTTCTTGTTTTTCTTTTTATTTTTTCTGTGCCTGTAATTATGTCATCTATGCCTAATGGTCTGGGTTTCTGACATAAAGAGCCTGAGAGAAACTAGGATTAGCAAGTGCATGGCACAAGGAATATTTGTTCTTGAGGTGATACACATTGTATAAAAGTGCACAGGTGGGGTTTTAGAGTGCAAAGGTGGAAGGAAACAGTCTCTAAAATGTTCTCATTTCACAAATTATTTTCAATTAATTGTTTCTAAATTTCTAATTTGAACAGGTATTTTCTTTAATACCTACAGGCATAAAAATGTTAAATGGGCTATTTGTGCTATCTAGCTTTAGGTACCTTACCTAGAAGGGGAACTGTCTTTTGGGTGTTTTGTACCTGATGGTGTGAGATAGGTCCTGTCACAGAGAAATTGTTGAAGGACCCCCTCAGAGCACTCTGAGTCCCCCCCCTCAGGAACCTCTCCCATTTGATTGGAGGGGTCAGCAGATCATCTGAGCAACGTGAGCTCCCATCAGCCCATCATAACAGGCTGCGGCACGAATATCCATCCCCTTAGTGCATTCTCCGCTCTCTTTTTAAAAAATTACAAATAGCTATCCTATTTAAAGCTTTAAAGATATCCTAAAGCTTTAAAGATATCCTGTTTAAAAGCTTTAATTTGGCACTTAAAGCTTTTAAACAAAAAACAGTGGAAGTCTTGGAAATCAGTAGAATTTTTTGACTCTTCAGTTATGGACACAGCTGTTAATAAAAGTAGTTTTAATAATTTGCTGATAAATTGCAAGCCCCTCATTGGCAAGGAGCTCCTCTTTGAACAACATTCATACAACTTTGTAGCCATCACACCAGTCTGTCCTTCCAGATGGAAAATTAGTTCATCAGCAGCTCAATGCCCCTTCCCATAACTGTGGTTGATATTATTTGTGGAACCCCACGAAGCCCCACAATAAATCCTCCTTTGGGTAAGTATGTCAGGTATGACAAAGCAGTGCACAGATCTATTTTACAGAATAGATATGCACAATCTCTCATACTCCTACACAGGCAGCACTACTCAGCTGCAAATACTACTTCAGCTGTGCTCTTTGCATGACGATTTTTAAATATTGGCACATAAGAACACAAAACCCATCCCTGTTCTATAGGAGAAGGTACACCATATCATCTTCATGAAATTAGGAACACAAAGAACTGCCATCCTTGTAACTCTCAGATGTAACTGGAAAAAGAAACATATCACTAAACAAAGCCATACCAGAGAAATGTAAAACCAGTTTTACAAGGTATTTGTTTTCCTATAGAGACCTTCATCAATAAATTGAGCAATCCTGTTCTGAAACAGATACAATTTTTGCAGAGGACTATGAAATCACGTTTCTCTAAATACACAAACTGATTTTGAATTTAACAAAATTAAACTTTTTTGCATCATTTAGTCATACTTTCACAGAAAATACAATTTCATCATATTGCAAAAAAAAAGTTAGCTAAACTGCTAACAAATATATACATCATAATTTAGTATCAGTGTAAATACAAAGGCTGTACTATACCAAAATTAATTTTAATGTTCACAAATGTCCTGGTCAGTATCTTGGTATTGTTCAAATCAAGAAAAATAATAACAACAGACACGACACACTACATCTGTAATACATGCAGACATGCACACAAATAGTAATCACCTGAGTCCTTTTCTGCTGTTGCTAAAAAAAAAAATAGGGAAAGAAAAACATCATTACAGAAATAAAACTCATATAATTATGGAAGAATAAATGTCACATAAGGAGTTAAAATATTCTTAAAATATTGAGTACATCACACAAGTGATGGGTTTTGTCACGTGACGGAGAAATGGTGCATGTTTTTGAGTAATACATTTGCATTTACCAGTCCTATATAATCTTTATTTCAAACTCAGGCACTGAGCTTGCAGCCATATTGTGCCTGAGAATTTGGAAACATATATGATATTAAAAGAATATAAGAAAGTAAGAATGTGAGAATATTATTTGTATTAGAACCTTCTTTGTATCTCTGTATTTTAGGCATTTGCTATTGGTCTATAGCTGATATTACCTTGTAATAGTTACATTTTGACTAAGTGATATGACGTTGTTCACTGAAGAAATATTCAAAGGACAAAAATCTCCAAAATGTATGCCAGCCATATTTGAGGACATCAGATATATTATAAAGATAAGGACTATATACTTTCGGTAGGCAATTTGAGGAGTAAGCATTTAATGCAAACACTAATATAAATTACTTTCAAGAGAAGAATGTAATTTAATGAACAGATACAATAATGCTTGCTCCTATACACCTAAAGAAGCAGACTGGAACTTACTGCTGAAAAATGTCACATTTATATTGGTACAAAAGGAGGATGTTTGTAATGACCAGAGTATCAAAAGAGACCCATACAGGACTCACTGCTACTGAAATCCAGTGCATTGAATATTCTAATGTTATGATGCTGGAGTCCTCCACTTTCAAACAGTATTTTATTCTCAGAAAAGTACTTCACCTATTTCTCTTTATATATGCAATAATCTATTGTGCTTTGAGTTTACAACTATATGAGTGTAAAATTATTTAAATAAATCTACTTGTGTTCCAACCAAATGGCAATAAATCTAAAAAGAAATCTGCAAGTAGAAATATGGGAGTCAGTTTCATGTGCTGTTCCATCTTAGTGTTAACAGTGTGAATATTCTAAAGTGCAAACTTTGCTGCTTCAGGGCAAGTCCCACAGTTCTCTAGTATATGGTCAAAAATCTTGGGAAAAGATGTATTTACATCACGGCAAAAATTTTTTCCAATCCACTTTATTGTCATTGAGTTTAGATATCTTTTGCAAGCTTTTGTCATATTTTAAAAATGTTTCTATTTTTATACCCATTGTTCCAACAGATTTGATACACAATTTGAATACTGAACATTAAAATTTCCCTTTATGAATACAGAAAGATAAAAACTAAGGGAAACAGTTCTTTTTTTCCTTTCCATTTTCCAGAATAGATTTAATATTCACCCTTTTTTTCTTTAACACAACATGATATCATAATTAATTATGATAAACTGGTTACTAGGACGGTTTCATGTTGTTACTTCCATGATATAATACTGGTTTCTATAGTGATGAGATGGATCTTTTGTTAATCACTTGTGAGATCGGTTAACTCACGTTTTTCAGAAAATTTGAGCAGAGCTTAAAAAAGGGAAAAAAGTTGGCTTTATCATACAGCTAAATATATGAGGCTTCTTCAATTTGTGACTATGCTAACTCTGTTTCTTTTGGTGTATTGCTAGAAATATATGCTATTAAAAATTAATATGCATAAAAGTTTTATTTTTTAAAAACAGAATTCATCCTTCAATATTGCCTTGTAATTAACTCTAGCTCCAAAAATCCAGAGCACACAGCTTTATGCTCTTGAATATATCTGGACAGAAGTATCTCAAGCTTTTTATACTTTAGGGAGAATAGAAGTCTGTCGTGACAAGGCATTTGACTATTATGACTTCCTCTTTATTCTACATAAGGTTTACAAGTAGTAAAATGACATTGTGCATCCTGGCCATTATTTTTTAGCAAAATTTTCCTTAATTTCATTATATACTTTATAGAACACACCAAACTTTCAGAAAAAACTCCTGATTACCTTCAAATCTAGTATTTTGTCCCACTGATTCATTTGGTCAGGATATAATTAAGGTTTTAATCATCAGATTATTATTATGCATCTGATAACACAGCAGCAAAAATAAACAACATTTATATATTTGTGTGCCTTATAAATACTTCAGAAAAGAATCTATATACAGAGTTTTCAAATTTCAAGGCAGTGACACTGCTGTTAAGGAAAGAATTTTCTGTCAGTAGTTTAATCACTAGAAATAGCTAGAGAAACAAAAAATAACCCATAAACAACCTCTTAGATTTATGAAGAACTCAAAAGTAAGAACAAAGGGCAACTTAATTTAGGAAGTCCTAGTCTTTCATTCAAACAGGGTCCCAGGAGGCATATTAAAGCAATGAATAGGAAAAAGCTCCACAGTTCACCAGCTGAGATTTTAATGAGACATTTCCCCTTGCTGTGGAAGGGGTTTGTCCTGGAAAGGGAAAAGGCTGCTCACGGAATACGCAGTTAATAGGCATTGTTGGCTTTTGCAGCCACTTTGGCAGTTGATTGCTGTACTAACCTTCTATTTTGGCATATTCTGTAAGTCGAGTGTAATTGATCAAGGCAGCCTTCTCCAGACATTTTCTAACCACTTTCTTCACCTCTTCTGCTGGTATGGGAGTGGCAATATCTTTCATTAAAACCTGTGGCAGAGACAATTATACCACTTCATTACAATTATTACCCAAACTCCAAAGGAAAAGGATAAAAGTACCCTGAAGCTACTACACATCTGATAATGACTGAAGGCAGAAGTCAAAAAGGTGGTGGAGCTGGATCTCCATATTTGAAGGTTTATGTTCAACCCTGGTTTGAGTGCCTGTATGGTATTTATCCCTCCTGTTTGGCATCTTGCAGCCTGCCAGTCAGTCTTTGTCTGACACCAAGACCAGTAGAAAAGAGCATTCTGTGGGTGGGCTGGATCACGGTTACCACTGAAGATGTGGTTGTGGAAATTTGCTAGGTTCTCACCTGTGGAAAAGCTTCCACCATTGCATAATCATGGACTCTTCAACAGGGTAAACTTATTCAAATTCAACATTTCCTTGCTGTGAAAAAAAATGTTGCCTATGGTGGGCAGGGAAAACATTGAACTTCCAGCAGAATATTTTATTATGAACAAGCAGAAGAATAGTCCATATGAAAGTTTTCAAAACATGCGAGTTGTTACCTCACCTACTGCGAGTGAGGTAAACCAAGAATCCATATCTCTTTATATGAATGCAATATAATATGCTCTGTATTACTATGTTAAAAAAAAAATACTGTTGATTCATTTGCATTTTTACTTTAATTCTGCACTCCATTAACTTTCAACAGGTAGGTGTAAACAAAACTCTGTATGTTTTTATCACATTTTCATGTAAATAAAATTTCAGATAACACATAACCTTTAAAAAATGCTTCTCAAGTGCATCCCCGGACAAGCTACACCCTTATATACTAAAAATTACTGTTAAAAGGAGGAAGCGAGAGATACTGTCCGGGGAAGGATGTGGTAGAAAAGAAACAGGTTCAGCAACAGAGAAGTTATTAGGAAGACATTGCTACAAAGCAGACTTGTTGAACACTTGCACACAAATATGACTTATCTACCTGTGTTACCTTGTTTTTTTTTTAAATTAATAACTTCCGGTTTACGGACAAATGAATATTCAGTATTCAAAACCTTTTTTCTTGCTCTGATTTTTTTTTTCAGATTTTTCAGACAGGTAAAATAAAACATTTCTAACCCATTCTGCACCACAAATGTAGGAAAGCACATTTATTCCCAGTGACGAATGGCAGCGGTGCTGCTTGAGCCCCAGTTAGAGCAGCGCTGCCATTTGAAACAGCAGGAACGGGGAGAGGAAATGGATGTTTCATAAAGCACAAAGGAACCTACACAGCACTAGAAACACTGTGATGGTAAGTGAAACAAACATATATACTCAGACTCCCTGTGTGTTTTCTGAACATAGCAGAGGTTTCCTAAGAGAGAATCTCTATCCATGAAGTGTTCTGCAGTGCAGAATAACTAATATTTGCCAGGACCAAACTTCTCAGATTTTGGCAAAGCAACACAGCCTGAGATCTAAGCTTTTTTTGAATTCATACCTTCATCAGACTCCTGCTGATACGATTCCCTTGGAATCTCTGCTGGAATTTAAAGTCCTCTTTCTACAGAGATGACTGAGATGCTTTTACCATTATAAGGTACTCTCCTTTCCAGTCAATTCAAGAGGATTTGCTGGGCAGGTGTTTACATTTAAAGCTGCCCATATCAGATTTGCCACATATAGCTTTTGCTCCTTAAATTTACTCAGATTATGCATTTAAGGAAAATTTATTTGAATTATATAGAAGGCTTTTGATATCACAGATGAGTATAGACAGTACCAGCAGCATAGAAGGCATAAACAGCAGGAAAGAGAGGCTGTAAAGTAGACTTGTACTACTTTAGAGGTAGTGCTGCACAAGTTTTAAATTAAAAAGGAGCAGAGTCACTGACCACAGTTCAGTGGCTTGAAGTGAAAGTAAACAAGCCCTACAGAAAACAGTTGTTTGCCTCTGTGGAAGACAGTGAGAGAAAAACAAGAACAACCAACTTTCCAGTGAGCAGTTAAAACCAGTAGTAAAATACCTGAGAAGGCATGAGTCTGCTTTCAGCAGCCTGAAGGCAAAAGAAAAATGCAGGCTCAGTAGTCACACAGAATTTAAAGTATGTTCTCAAACTCACCCTTTCAAGTAATGAAAGTGTGGCTTTTAAAGCTCCTTCAGGACGTCCAAAAGGGAAACAGTACCTTAAAAAGTAAAAGTAAAAAATAATAATAAAAAAAAGGAGAAAGAAAAAAAAGAGGAATATAAGATTATCAGAATTATAAAAGCTGCTTTACAAATTTACTTTAAGATGTATCTGTATACAACTTGCATTAAATTATGTTAGCAGAAGACTCCCATACCTGGAGTACTAATAAAAGCAGAAAGCCTCTTCTAGTAGTAGCCTACTTCAGAGTACACCCATATCACAACAGTATCAGCCTACCAGCATTTTAGGCCTAAATGCAGAAAAAACCCTAAAAGGCAGAAAGCATAACTTCCAATTTATCAACCATAAAGAATATTTAAAGGTCTCTGATGAGCGTAATTGTCATCTTCCTGGAGAGAGGTACTATTTCTCATGTAGCCATGACTGCTGTGGGACCTGTGAAGCAGCATTTTGTATATTGTATTTTATTTTAAAATTGGATTAAGACAAGGATAAAATGTCGGATTTTTAATTTCTAGAGATATAAGTGCTGGCAGATATTCCATATTTTTTCTATTATATTAAAAATACCTTGGAAAAGCACTTAAATTTTAATCAGCTCCAACTTAAAACATAGCTGCTTCTAAAATTATGCAAATTAAAAAGTGATTGCATTCATAGCTTTGTTTTTTATTTTTGTCTGCTGAATGATGCAATACAGCAGGTCAATAAGAGTACAATGCTTAAGTGACTGTAACCTCTTTTAATCCTGTCTATAAAATCTTACTGGGATATCCCCAATTGGAAAAAGGATTTTTTACTTTCCTGAGATTAATTTTTTCTTATTATTTCTCATTGAGAATGGTAGTCTCCTATTCTAATGTTCTCCACTAGTCAAATCTTTTCTAATGATAAAAGGATTCAGACCAGTGAATTTTAGATCTATATTTTGGTCAGCCAAAATAAAGCCTTATAAATGAGGTCAAACCAGGATTTCCTGCAGCAAGAATTCCAGCATTTGCTTTTATCTCTGGAAAGACATCAGAGATAAAATCCACACAGCCAGGCAAGAGGTAAAGTCCAACACCTTCATGGTAGCTTTCTCAGAAATATTGTCTCTTCCACATTTGATGCCTGAGAGGCAGGCAGAGATCTGAAGTCTCAGTGGGTGGACAAGGTGATGGAGAGGAAAGGTGTAAGTACCTTAAGAACTACTTTAGATGACAGCCACTAGCATGGAACAGGCTGACTGCATCTTAATCATAATGGAACCAGGGTGATAGCAGCAAAAATGAAATTAAAGAGGCCATAAGGGAATACTAAAACTGGAAGCTGCAGGTTAGTTGGCAGGCAAGGGAGAGTGTCTTTTTCAGATGGGTGCGACCTAGTGACTTAGGTGGGCACAGCAGATGTTCAGAGCTGCTCTGAAAAGGCAGGAGGAGACATGAACTCTTCAGTTAAACTGCCCATGACAGCTGACCAGTGCACACAACACCAAGCAATGGAGAGAGGGCAAAGCTCAGAAAAGTGCCAACATATTACAGGGGAGAAAAGTGCTGATGATTCTTGAAAGTCTGTACCACTGATCCCCTAGTTATAATGATCAGAGTGATGACAAAATGTTAAGTGAGATTAGAGGAGCTGCAAATTCAAGATTTCAACTCTAGGCACATACACTTGACTGATATCTCATTAGGACAAAGCATAATGACAGTATTTTGAGACACAGGTTTGAATTGCTTCCTTGAACAGCTAATTTAGGACTGATAAAAAAAGATACTATTCTGGATTTGGTCTCAAATGTGAAAAGAACATAGCTTGAGAGGTGCAGAGCAGAAGAGGTGCTCTGTAATAATAATCATAAGACAATATAATTTAATAATGTAGTAAAAAAAAGAGAGCAGGCCAAGAAAATTCAGTACATGTACATTTAGTAAATGTATATACAATTTCAAAAATGGTCTCTGTGAAAAAATTAAGAACTTGAAAAATGGAAGCAAAAACCTTAAAGATGCAATCAAAAAAAGAGCAAGAAACCTACAAGGAGCCTGAGGTAAAATTCAAAAAAGTAGGAGCCAAATGCATGTCACAATTAAGAAACCAAAGTGGTAACCAACAATCAAACACCCTCTCTGTGATTCCATGAGGAAGATAAAGGGGTTACTGTAGAGAATCTGGCATTTAAAAATGATAAAATTTATCTGAACATAGAGGACATGAAAGTCTCTGAAATATTCTAGGAAATATAACAGATAAACAGCATGGATGCTCAGACTGACAGTAGGAAGGACAGTGGAAGCAGAAAACCAGCCTGGGAGATGGTGGCAATGCCTGATGACAGGGAATACAGAGCATTCAAGGACAGTAAGGCCAAAGCAGAGAAATTCAGTGCATACTCTGCATAAGTCTTTACTGTTGAATGTATTTTTCAAAATATTCTGCATTTCACAGTTATCATAACAATTTTAAAGGACTGAATTATGGAGTTGCTTTAATAACATGTTTTCCTAAGAAAGCAATCTGACAGCCAAGGTTATTCTTTGTTAATTGCTAGTGGTGATCTTTATACATGTCTTGAGTCAAGGTTTTATATAAAATGTTACTTCCCATGCTTTGTCAGGATGTCCTACATTGTGACTTTATATGCCTTATAAATTCAGATTTTTTTCTTCCAGTATTATGCCAGTGTTCTTGCTTTAATCCAGACATTTCACCGAATTTTTTTTATTTCCAATATTTGTTCACAGTAAGAAAGAGTAACTACTCCTCACCTGGCAGAGCACAGTTTATATTGATGAAAGAGAATTTTAAGGCAAACCTTAGAGTCCTCTAAAGGATGAAGTCATTCATGTTTGAATGATACATTCAATTGTTCTCAAGGAGGAGTTTCTAATGGTGTTTAAATTTGCTCAAAATCCCCCAAGTCTGAGGCAGAAAGATTCTATGGTCAGTGATGTAGCCCAAGCTCACTGACATAACTCTAATGTGTAGGTTAGCAGACACGATGGGGATTTTTATTTGTTTCACCTCAAAAGATTATTTATACATTTAGACAAGACTTTATTATGCATTTTGTAATTAGTCTTATGCTTGTGAAGGCCTGCAGGTAGGGAGCACTCTGTCCTATACTGTTCTGTATAATTTCTCTTGTAAGAGCTCTTTATTCCCATAGAAGGGAGGAAAGAGGAAATGTGTTAGGGAAGATTCTTTGAAGAAAAGGAAGGATCATTGTTTTTCCCTGAAAGGAATGCTCTCCAAGGAGCACCCTAGCTCTCTTTAGTTAAATATAGACATGAAGTCCCAAGTGAAGGCTGCTGTATCCTCTATGCTCAACAAAATCCCCAATGACCAATGATGCCAGTGAATACCAGATCCTCATCGAACCAGAAAGGCATTCAACAAATTCATAGTCAAACCTGCCAAACAAAAGTTCTGTTTCACAAAAAACTATTTAAACTGTGGAACTGGCTGCTATGATGTGATACAGAAACAAAAAAATTCTGTAAAAACAATCAAAGGATTGGATTGACAGAATAGTGGCAGATAGGCTGGCTTAGTGTGACAAAGTAACAGGTTTGGCAGTCTACATGCAATTTTTATACTAAGCTTCATAAACCACCAATTGTCACAAAATAGCAAGAAATCCCATGTTTCCTCTGTTTCTTGCACTCAGTCTCTAAACATCTTCTGCTGGTACAGACAGTCCTTAATATGACAAACTCTTTATTGAGCATGATGATCCTTAAGTTAGGAAAGATAAGTATATCCTGAAAACAAGAAAATTATGTTAGACATCAAGAAAAGTTTTAGCTGCCGTCTATCAAAGATGTTCTCTACTCATATGATTTTACTGACCCATAGTAATCCAGGAATAGTTATGGCACAGTCACTTTCATTCAGACAAATTTCTTGGTTAGAGTTATACAAAGCTTGAACTTAAAAAAGTAAACAAAACCAAGGCCTATATTCTTGCACAATCTTTTCTATCATAGAAAAATGCAACTCATGTATTACACAAATAAATTTTCAAATACAACCACTTGTGTGAATAAATTATTCCATATTTAAGCTATTCCTTTGCAGGTAGACTATTTTATTTTCACTCCAAAATTAAACACCACAAGAAAATTCTTCCAGAAAAAGTGAAGCAGAAAAGCATTCATTGAATAAATTATACACTCACCTGAAATGGCTTATTTGGTTTTCTAAAAGGGAGGAAAGTCTGTCCTTAATCTCCTCAAACCTCTCCTTCTCTTCCACAGACACTGTTCCAATCCCATCTGGCCTGTAATATGAAATATTTAATAATCATTCATATGGGTTCATATGGATTTGTCTTTGGACAATGATCTTCATTTCTAATGTTTTCATTTAACTTTCATTTCATTTCAGTTAACTCCCCTTTCCCATTTCCCATTGCCTCAAAAGATAAACAGTTACTTGTGAATATAGGTAAAGAGCAGAATGCAACTGGACAAAGAATTTAATTTTTGAGCTGAACTTTTGAATTTAAAACCTAAGTTTCTGTGTCATCAAGGCAGCATATAATTCTGCAAATCCTTCCAAAAGACAATATATTTTCTCATGAAAATTAGTACTATTGCCACAGTAGAGGCCTACTCAAATCTTGTTAAATTTCAACTCCTTGAATCTTCTATTTATTTTCCTAGAGGTGCAATACAGCAAAAAGTGATTTTGAAGTAAAGGTGGGAGGGAAACTACAGTGAGAAAAGCCACAACAGGCAACACCTAGGAATCCTGCATAGCGAGGACAGAGTTTGATTCCCCATCCTATACTGACAAATAGCATCAGGTGATCAAGACTTCCACAAAGGCACAGCATCAAAGATGCAACCAAAAAGTCTTTAAAAACCAAAAGCACTTGCATTTTTTCAACATCAAATTTAAGTCACAATAATTAAAACAATAAGCTTACATTTATTATGTTAAGCATACACTTAGTCTAAAGTCTTAGCCTAAATGTGTTACTAATGTACTTACATGGAAATGATGACAAGACTAAAAACAATAAATAAATACAGTTCCTGAATATTATTTTTGCCATGCAGTCACAACTTCCCCACATAAAGCATACTTTAAAAAGAAGTATCTGAAAAATGCCTGTAACATTCTTAACTTCCTGCTCCAAGGTAACAAATCAGCTATGGCTTCTCACCCGGGTTTCTGAACCTGACAGTATGTGTGGATCTGCCCTGTATCTTATCCAGAGCCTCCAAAACTATCTCAGTGTTTCTAGAACTGAGAAAATTTTAGTAAAATGGCATCAAGAAAGACAACATTCTTTACTGGAACATTCTGACTGTTCCAAGAATCATTCTAAGATTCTATGAATATGTTTTCCCTAAATTGTTACTTTAATTTTCTGCTATACTTAAATCTAGGAGGGATAAGTTGCTACCTGGTCATGACATAAACAATTCTCTCACCCTTTAAAACACTTGTATTTGTGACCTGTCAAGGTGGAAAGAATGCCTGAATTCCTTAAATTATTGTGAAGACAACAATAAAAAATTAGATGTGGTGGGTATAGTAGTAGTCAGGCACATCAATATACCACTGTATAAATTTGATGTGAAAGAGCAAAAAACTTATCTTCTCTCTTTTGATAGATGACAGGATACTTTACCTCAGCCTTCTGACAGATGGAATGAGCTCAAATTTAAGTAAATTGCACTGTCTGATTTCATTGTCAGGAGAGATTGTGCTCTGGACTGATAAAGTAA
Source organism: Rhipidura dahli (assembly GCA_013399225.1). Lineage (NCBI taxonomy): Eukaryota > Metazoa > Chordata > Aves > Passeriformes > Rhipiduridae > Rhipidura > Rhipidura dahli. The sequence continues at coordinate 697,329 of VXAC01008857.1, read as the reverse complement.
ATAGTTCTGTCATATTAGGCCTCGCTGAGGCATGTCATATATATGTCAGAAAAGACCTAGGGGTCCAGATAACAGTAAGTGAAAAAGGTGAGCCAGCAGGATGTCATATCTGTCATCCTGCACTAAGGCTGGGATCCCTACGTGCCAGGGACCTGTCACTTCACCGAGTTTGTTGTCATAAGGAACCTTGTTGACAGCAACTAAAATTTTCAGAACTGCTAAATATATGTTTGCATAGAAGCAGATGTCCCAGAAGAAGGAGTTTACAAAGAGGTGTTGGAAAAGTACCATCTATAGCACTGAAAAACTCATCTCTTGAAAACATGCTTTTAGAAAACAGCATGAAGTCTGAATCACAACTTTGTTTCTTCTTGTTGCAAACCTTATTGCAACAAAAATATAAAAATGCATTTTTGCAACACAATTCTGAGATACATTGTGCTGGTGATAATTCTTCTACTTATGGGAATATATACCTACTACTGATTAGAAAAGAATCCATGGAAAAAAGAATCCGAGATGAATTGGAATATTAAAAATAGATAAATACTTCAAAATTCCAACTCATTTAATCTTCCAGATATTTTTTCTTCTTTTACTTTGAAGACTGAATAAAATAAATAGCACTGTTTTGAGCTGGCTATTTTTATATATGAATTACTGTGCCTGCAAAGAAAATCTGACCCACACAGTCATTTAGTTTTCAAAGGTTTAGGTCATCCATAAACTATGTAAGAACTTTTTTGCAACTGAAAGCAACAACAAATGTGTCTTTCCTACTGTCTCAAATATTATGTGGTTTGGACTTGATTTTTTTCAATTCAAAACCAGTATTAAGCTTTGTTATTGCAGCCTGGGACCTATCTTAAAAGAAGTTGACCAAGAAAAGTGATGGACTGTCTTGAGAAGACTTTTCATTTGAACATCATCTTCTCAAGAAGGTGATGGAGAGTGAATTTTCCTTTCCACCACACTCTTTTTCCTCCTTATTGTTCATGTTTTGTAGAATTAGAGAACTAGGTGAAACAGTGAACACTCAAAACCTGAGTGGCCTTCTCTCTCTCTCTCTTTTATTATTTCCCATATTTTGAGAACTCTGTCAATTGTATTTGGATTGTCCTGTCTTATCATCTTAGATCACAGTCTAACTGGCAGAGATGTAATGTTATCTCTGGCCACAAGTCAAATTGTTTGATTCACTCTGACTAAAATATCAAAGAAGATTTGAAATAAATACCTCATGAACTACAGCTAGTAAATTCAAGCAAAGAAGTAGCTATTGGACCATAAACCACTTAAATAATGAGCCAAAAATAAAGGTTGACCAAAATTTTAGAACTTATTTTTACTGCAAAAATCATGCAAGATCATTAGCCTGACAGCAGTTACTCCAGAGAACCTGACTGATTAGGTGGTGGATTTCAGCTTTCCTGTTCAATGGACTCTTTTTCCTCACTTGATATAATACTTTAAAGCTTGGAGCACCCTCTAGAATTATTTTGATCTCTAGACATCTTAAAACCTGCAATAATTTGCAGAGGTCACTTGATGAATTGTTGGATTAAGATTATTGTGGATACCTACAACACGGAAGATAAAATTGCATTCCAGTTCCAAGAGGAATTAGATATGATGGGCACTGGGTGACTGTAGATTGTTTCCAGCCCTCAGCTTTGGAAACAGCTTCTCCTAGTGGCCTCTCAGAGACTGAATCGTTACTTTAAGCAAGACTACTTTGTTAAGACAGCCTTGGAAATACTAACGGAATATGCCTGACTTTTTCACTCTGGAACATCATTGATACTGGTGCTTTTTTGCATCTTGAAATATTTTAAAAATGTCAAAAGTCTTTTCAATGAACTTTCCTCATTAAAAAGATAGACCATCACTTTGGTTTGTCATGAAAACAAAGAGTATGAGGACAGTAATGCACAGAGTGGTATTCTAACATACACACACGCATGAAAAGTAAGGCTAACCAAAAAGAATTTGCCAGAGCAAGATGAGAAATTATTATGAAAAACAAAATAAAAGAAAAAAATACTTCAGCTAAGGTCTTTAAGACATTTCTGTAATAAACTACATTTCAAGAACATAGAAAAAACAAAACCAAACTTAAATGGCATCCCTTCTCCTAGAAAGAAAGCGTTTTAGAAGAGTTCAGTGCTTTCTAAGAGAACTTGTTTTTTATATTCTGCAGGATGTACAATCAAATGAAAGAACAGTGACAAGTTTCAAATTAGCAAGATAAAAATTTGACTGCTCGTTTCTTAGAAAACCAAAGATTACATTTTTTAGAATTTGTTGTAGAATTTTTATTATCTATTTATAGGACTTAATATTCAAGAACTTAAATATCCAAATTTTCCTTTAAAATGCAACTGTATTAAGGCTCTTCAAGAGTCCATGGTTTATGTCACAGAAATCTGAGAATGATGATTTCCACTATCAGCTTAGAAGCAGACAGAGCAGACGTCTTTTTGTTACAGAAAATGAAGACAGTTCATTACCACGTGGCATTCAAACACAGCTTTAACCAGCAGACACTTGAAGACTGAGCATTTTGTTGTTTATATTAACTATTCTTCAAATATTCCGACATAAAACTGGCACAATAGAGCCTTCTGCTGTATGCAGTTCTCAGGCTGCTCCGACATCTGCTTACAGGTCATGCCCTTTTTTCCCAACTGAATGAAAAATTCTGCAATTCTACAGGTCACTGAAACAGATTAAGATCATAAATTGGGTCAATTTTAATAATCTTTTATGCAGTTATATTTTAGGTGGGATTTATTAACACATTGTGGATACCAAGCAAAGCATGTGATAATATAATATCATTTTACCCAATGTATGAGGGTAAGTAAAGGCAGTAATCAGTTGAAATTAATGACAAAATACTGAATAATGTTTAAGGATGGTAAGTGTATGTAATAGCATTCTTTCATTGCCTAAGATGGCAAGTAAAGCCTTAAACAGACAGAACTCCTTCCTGATATTTCTTAATAATGTGTGAATCGTGTTTAATTTTCTATCTACATTTTCTCTAAGCATTTTCAGCAGCACATTTATTTTGAGACACTGAAAAACGTGTCTCCATTAATAATCTAGTGAGGACACATTTTGTTATAACACTTTTATAGCTAGGAACACTTTCCAACACAGGACAGTAGCCTTCCTTTAAACAAAGGTGAAGTCAACATGGCTTCAGTCAGCACCTGCAACAAGGTTGAGTGGTTTGCTTCTAGCTTTGAATACAAGAGAACCCCACTGACAGCTTTTTCCTAGCTACTTACAAGAGAAAACTGTGCCACTAGTTGAATGACATACATTAAAAATATATATACAAATGAAATCAATTACTCCAAATGTAACTATTCAAAGAGGTCTCCCATCAGAGGCTTGGGGCTGTGATGCTCATAAGCAGTTTAAGTTTTAACACATATTGTTTATGAAAGACACAAAATGAAGGACAAACCATCAAGTTATTAACAACCTTACTTCAAAGTTAAGTTAGTCAGAGAAGAAAATACGTATTCAGAAGTTCCAGCAAAACATTCAGAAGAGACAGAGCAATGTAATGGTATTATTTTCTTTATTTTTATGAAGTTACTTGTCCTAGATTTAAAAGGGATGATTTCTCTGAACATTCTTTTATGACCTGACACAAAGTGTAAAATTGCAATAAACGTTTCTTATCACAAACCACTGAAAAATGAAAAGAAATATATGAATACATAGCACTCTCCAAAGCTTCCACAGTTTCACTTCTCTTGTGTGTCCCTTTATTCTACTCTAAGATATTTCCTCTAAGCATAACCAAAGAAAGAAGCCTGTCAGAGAGTCTACATTGCCAAATGAGGGCAAGGACCTAAAAGTAGCTCTCAGAGAGAGCAAGGCTATTACAGAGATAGAAAATGATTTTTTTGTACTGGTGTATTATTATGAAGCAAATTATTTTGAAGAAGGCTTCTATGCTGGAACCCTTCTTTGTTCATAGCAAAAGAATTCTTAATTTTCAGCATAGAATGTTTTAAAAATGAAAGCAACTTAAAAAACCCCTTATGGAACAAATTACAAAAACAGACAGCAGAAAGTTGCTAGGACCACTTAGGAACCTGAATTATCTGTGGTTATATGAAAGTTCTCATCGAGAACTGCCATCTTCCTGGGGAATGGGAGATCAGAATCAGAATGGGAGGCTAAAAATCAAAAAAAGTCTCCAAGGAGCTGAGGGAACTACAGGCCGATAAGTATTACGTACATCCCAGAAAATTAGAAGGAACTATAAGGATATTTAAGGATAAAAGTAAGGAAATTTGTGCAAATATTATCTATTGTCAAATGTGTATGGCTTTGAAGCCATAGACACAGAAATCTTAACTTGTGATCTTGAAGTTCTCTAAAAAGATTGAAAACAGGTGGATGAGTGTGACCTGACTCATATGAGGCACCTGGATTTCCAAAGCTCTTTTGTCAGAGTCCCCAGTCAAAAGCCTTTAAGGCAATTGAGCAGCATCTGAGTAAAAGTCTCTACATGTACATTTAAAATTAGTGTGGTAAGTACCTGTTGTGAAGGTATATTATCAGTAGAGTTTTGCAGAGATCTGTACTAAGACTTGTGTTATTTTACAGTACTCATAAATGACCTGGCTAACAGCTGAGAACTGAGGTGATAGTATATATAGTTTTAATGATAATTATGCAGCAGAGTGTGGAATTCCAGAAAGACCTCATGAAAATCAGGTAGCAAACAAGAGCAAATGATGATAAACATAGACAAATGTAAGGAAAACAGTTGTTATTCAGAATGGAGATCCTGGTTTTATGATGGTGAATTCCATGAAATTATCCCTGTTCAGTAGCAGCCAAAGGAGCAAATCAACACTGGGAAACACCAGAAAAGGATAAGGAACTAGCAGAAAACTTCTGTCCAATGCAATCATCGCATTGTTCACTTCTAATTCTTGAATCTTAAATAGCAAAGAGACAGAATAGGATTTTTCTTTTTTCTTCTTTGTCTCTCCAACAGCAACAGAGCATGAAATGAGATGTGTAGGAGTCAAGTTCAAAGCAAGAGTTCTTCAAGCAAGAGGAGGCTGAGTTGTGGAACTTGCTGCCAGAGGTGTTGAGGGTGAAAAGGGCTTACAGAGGTTCAGGGGTGCCATGGACAAGTACCTGAAATAAAGACTCACTCCAGGTTACCAAACAGGGCATATTCTGAGCTGCAAAGAGTCAGGAGTTGGAAAGAGGAAATATTGCACATGCTTGCCCTTCTTTTACTCCAAGCAGTTCAATGCTGGAGAGAGATGACTGACTGGCTTAGAAGAACCCTGACTCACTATGACTGTTCTTCTATGGAAACACACATGTGCTGAAGCTTTTACAATAAAAACATCATCCCCCATTCATCTTCAGTTATATACTGATTTTTGTAGCATTACTTTCAGTCACTTTTCCTATCTGAATTTCCAATATATCAGATACCTTTCTGAATACAAAAAGGTATAACAAGGGAATATGCTTGAATTTTGAATTTTTCAATTCTGTCTGTAACTCAGCAGGTGGAAAGAAATCACTTCACACTTCATGTGATACCCACCAGCATTCATTTCAGACAAGAGGGACTGAATAGAAGTCACAGCATGAAAAGTAGACAAGAGTGAACATGATGGGGAAGAAAACAATAGCTCCTACCTGGACTGTTTAGACTGAAATGTCAGCATTCAGGAATGTCCTATAGTTCCCTGTTCTCCCCATTTCACTTTCACCAGCAATAAGTTTATGCATAACTGCAGAGCAAAAAGTTTACCTGCAAACTAACTATACTGGTGAGGACTAACAGAATATGTCATATAAGTGACCATGGAATATTTCAAAAGAAAACCACTGTGATGAGAAGCCAAAGGAGATGCTACTGTAAAACCACATAGCACCAGAAGTACACATGATGAAAGACGATTCTATTTAGTGAGAAAAGAAGAAATGAAAACAGTTGACTCAAACCCAAGGATGTATATTTGTTTAAACACAGCTATTCTTTTTGTGAAATATTTTCCTTTTTGGCTATTTAGGAAGAGAATGTCTTAAGATTGTCATCTACAAAAGCAGAAATACCTTTTACTACATTAGCAGTTTGTTAGCACAGTTGTAATGGATGAATTTATGAACAGGAAATGAAAAGGAAAAATAAGCTTTGAATTTCTCAATCTAGGACTCAGCAGATTGTGTTTGACCCTGAGTAAACATTTCTGTTCCCAAACCAACAATACTTGCATAAAACACACGAAGTACCTAAAAAAAATAAATCTAGCAGAAGTTGTTGCCTATATCTTCATCTAAGGAAATGAAAAAAAAGAAGCTGGGGACTGTTCTCTGGTCCTGAGATCAGGAGACAAGGGCTGCTGCATACAGCCTACCCTGGAGCACAGTTCAGGTCTCCTCTGTTCTCCAAATGTCCCTGAAGCTCTACAACAACAAAACTTCTACCTGTTTATTCCAGGTGTTTTGCAATAAACCCACGGCAACACATTAAAGTCTGCAAGAGCATTACAGCCTGCAGCAGGAAATATGTTTCAAGTTCTAGGGTGCAGCAAAACAGCACAGGGGATACCTGAAGGTTCAAAAACATGTTGGAAGAGTTTTGAAAACATGTGAGGGGTGGAAAGATCCAAAGCTGATTCAGACTGAGTTTCTCCTCAGCAGAAATGAAGGTGAGAGACACTTGCATCTGATCATTTGACTGATGTCACTAGATTGCCTGTTATTTTAAAACTCACACATAAAAGAAATGGACAGTATGAACTACAGATGAGGCTGCATTGCTACACGCTCCTCCACCACCTGACTTCAAGACCAATTTTGATGATCTTTCTCAGGCTAGAGGAGGGTCTAAGATCCCTCTGTGAAGCAAAGGTGACATATAAATTAAATACATCATGCCTGGAGCATAAAGCCCTTTGTTCTGTGGTCTTTCTGATTCCCAGCCTGACTTACAAAACAAAGATGTAAAACGCCAGGGACCAGCCTAGAACTTTGGCCTGTCATGCATTGTCTGTGAAATTCTCTTTTACCTCTTACTATTTCTTAGTGCTGCAGTAAATGAATGAGTGGGTATATTATGTGCCCGTAGATGTGTGTCTGTCATTCTGAGTGAATGTATCTGCCTCTGTCCTTGACTTACTTTTTTTCTTTCTTCATGTTTCTTTTTCTTCCTTTTTACAATATCTCAGTTCTAGTCAGATCCTCTCTGTTCAACAATTCTTTTATTCCTAAAACACTCATAGTGCTATTCAGAGAATATCTGTACAGTAGGAATAGACAGAATACAGAGTGCTTACCACTGTGTAAATGATGTGCTCCCTGAGATATTTTCATGCGCTGCGTGCATGGTTGTCCTTCACTCAAATTATGAAATAAAAAGAAATGTATCTACCTTGCTTTTGAATTCTTGAAATAAGTTTGAGCAATTATCACATATGTTTGTCTTCTTAGGTTGAAACCAATAATAAAAAGGCAAGAAACAACAAAGACTTAGACTCAATAGGAAATATGAATGTGTCAGCTTCTTGAGGAATTTAAAAAGAAGCAGGCTTTTACAGACAATAGGTTACCAAATAAAAGCCAGAAATCTCCTACCTCACCAGTATGAATGTTAAGATTCTTGACAGCATTTCAAGCACATTCAAAAACATTTCAATTTTGGATATTATTATCATGTATTATATATTGTTAATCTACCACTATGAAATCACTCAGGTCACAAATGCCCAGCTCCAGATACGGCTTTGACTGAGCCAGTGAAGGAAACAATATGCTTCCAAAGGACTGCTTCTTCTTCTCTGGCTTGAGGACAAACAAAACAGCCTCTGTTGCTTACTGGTCACAAAACAACATAAGCATACATCTTGGGCAGAAAATCTCTCTCTCTTCCAATTCCTACCAAGATTCAGTTTGGGGATTTACTGACAGCAACACAGCAATTTCTTTTTGGGACTGTGATGTTTTTCCCTAGTGGCATGATTGGATCAGCTGGGAGGATCTATTGGGTTTCTCCTTGCTGTTTTGGGACTTCTTAAACATATTCCATAAAGCAGTCTATAACTCTAGTGCATGAAACAGGTATAAATGCATATCCTCCTATAATTTGATAGATTGCCTGCCCCACTCCCCACTCAAATACAAGAAAGACAGGGAGCAAGTTCACTGAATTGTCACTGTGATAGTCAGAGACCAGAGCACATGCTCTGAGGTGAGGCTGAGGGAGCTGGGCTTGCTCAGCCTGGAGAATAGGAGGTGCTGAGGTGGTGCTGGGGTGGACTGAATGACAGCCCTCCAGGTGTACTGGGTGGTAGACAAGAGGCAATAGATATAACTACACTGAAATTAGACAGGTTCAAACTGGGTAAAGCCTTGACTGGAAAAAGCCCTGAGCAACCTGGTCTGACCTTGTAACTGAGCCTGCTTCATGCAGGAGGTTTGCCTAGAGACCTCCTATGGTCCCTCCTGACCTGAGCTATCCAATGATCTGATCTGCAATAGCTGCTCTCCAACAGCAGAGCTAGACCTCTCACAGTCTGGAATAAGACATAGATAAAGCTGTGCTTCTTTTAAAGAATGTGCAAAAATAGCAAAGCAACAACTTAATTCCTTTCTAAGTCTTTCACTTGCAGATGGAATGAAGATACCATCCCAAAACAATCACTGTGGCCAAAAGCTCGTGAAGTAGTCTACCTGTCTAGTGGAAAGGATTCCAGAAGTGTCCTAGCTCTTCCTGGCTGGGGGTTACACCTAATTCCCAATATATGTGATTTCAATCCTTGGTAGCACAGACAGAAGAACTCAGTATAGTATGATTAGTTGCCAAGCTACAGACTGCAGAAAAAGAGTCATAATTTGCCTTAAACTGCAAAATTGTTCAAAATGCTTACTGGAAACACCATTTAGTACCACAACATGAGCGCAGAATGAAGAAAACTACCCTTTTAAAAGGATGAGATCCTTTTATCTTGGAAACACATTGAATTAAGATAGTACATGCTGAAAAGAGATTTTTTTAAACAGTAATCTGTACGGAACCTCCAGTGCCCCTGAAGAAACTTTCATAAACTGATTTCTGTTGTGTGCAGTTCCCTACCAGGCAAACACAAGAGCCTATAAATATTTTTACTCAGACTATGCATTGAAATACTACAGATTAAAAAAAAAATCATCAAGTTACCTGTTACCATGAACATGAGAAGCACAAAACGCAAAGCTGTAGTGGAGCAAGGTCGGATCAATGACAGAACCATTTTCTGAATATTCAATCAGTTCATCGAGATAGCAGAGATGGCGGTGGCAGCCTCTCACTCCGTAGCGAGCGCAGTATTCATCCAGCACGAAGACCTGACCTGGGCTAAACCAGCCCTGCGAGGCAGAAAAACCCCACATGACATTTTGAGATTTATTTTCCCACACTCAGCTTTAAATCAAACAAATAATAGAAACATGGATTTTTATGTCCATTACATAAACTTTTTATATTAGAATGATTTACACCTGACTAAAGCTGATGGCATTGGAAGCTAGCTCCTACAATAGCCCTCTTACTGAAAGGATTAAATATCAGGAAACTATTCACAGTTAGGAGTTTCCACCACTATGAAATACATAGTTTGCAAAAAACATGCTAATATATCCAATGTCTGAAACAGATAAAGTTATATACCAAAACCTAGTATAAACTAACACTTTAAAATAATTAATTTTGTTTTAGTAATCAATTGTAAGATACTAACATTTGGGTAATGCTGAGGGACATCAACGTGGACATTAAAACACAGTTTCTGTATGTTCACGTCTCTGTGGCTGCAACTTTAATATTTTGACAACAATTCAACCCTTTACCCATGTAACATGCATGCACTTTTAACAACTTTTAAATAACTTTTACTAGAAAAGAGATATAAAGCTAGGTAGCTCATTAAAAGCCACCTGAGGAAGATGAGTAAGATTTGTCCTTGAATTCTAAGTAGATATTCTCAGGCTTACTGAGAGCCTTCTTGGTCAGAGTCTTGATGAGACCAGAATGGCTTATCCCTGACACAGGCATGAGCAAAGTACAGACTCCTTCACACCACAAAAACAGTTCTTGAATGACTCCATAGTGTAAAAAATATAATTGAGTCTTGATGCAGAAATATGATAAAAAGTGGCACAATGAGCTTCCAAACAGCAGCATGGAGAAAAATATAAACCTCAGAAAACTACAACTACTGCACAGCTGTTCTACATAAGCATTTTCCTTTGTTCCTTTTTCAATTACCTCTCATCATCTCTCATCATTCCATCTCATCGAATTGTTAAGAGAGATTGAGGAATACCTGAACTCAAATGTTCAAATAACTCAGATAAGCAAAATGATTTTGCAAAGTCATGAATTTATAACATCAATACAGCAGCTGAAGACCAATATTTACCTAATGCTTGTGATTACTTCTGCAAAATCAGATGTTCAATATTTGTACAAAATATCAGCAAAAATACTATTGAACAATACTTAAAAATCTATTCCCATTGGTTTTAAAAAATGTGTTTTAACTTTACTAAGAAACTTGCATGAGGCAGGAATTTTTATCTTCCCCAAACTTTTAAATTTAACATATTATCTGCAAACAAGAACACCTCAAAGATATTTCATATTTAATAAATTTGTTTGATCCTAATTAATTTCTTTGAGGTCAATCTTTCCACTGCCTTTATCCTTAAATCTCTTTCTAGAGAACACTTAGCTTTATTACAGAACCCAGAGCAGTACTCAGCATTTTAATCTAGCATCTGATCATGTTGCAATGCCTCATGTAGCTTACACAGAGTTTGTTAGAAAATATGGTATTCTATTGAAAGAAGAAAGAAAAAGGATTTAAACTGTATTTTTGCAATAATATGTAATTTTGCAATAATATCCTAGCCCTAGATACAATCAATAGTAGTTATTCTGATTCATATTCTCCCTATGTTGTCACAGATCGCTCCCTACATTTTTATGGAACACATAACAAAATGTTGCATAGAATTTCCTCCAGTACAAAAGCAAACTATTAAAATTTCTGCTCATTCTCATTGGATATAATTGTGACAAGAACATAAAGTTTTAAAGAGCTCATTAATTTAACTTCAGTCTTTCCTAAAAGATCTGTTTGTGTGGTCATTTTTCACATAAATGTGTGCTTTCCTTGCCCTTGCCCATAGAATGAATAAGACTCTCAAACACATAACAGCTATATCCTACAAAGTATTGGTATTATATCACTGCATATTTTTTATTTTATAATTGAAAAAAAACCCCAAACCCAAAATCCTCCAACCTCCTCAATACTGTCTCTATATCAAGAAGAATGTAGAATTGAAGAAATTGAGGTTATATAATAATTTAACACAAAATTTTGCATAATATTAATTCCTACACTTCAATTTTTTTTACAAGTTGTATGTATGGTTACACTGTATTTGTTGAAATAAAGGGATGATTTGTTTATAAAAAAATATGGGAAATGAGCTGTTAGAGAAAAGAAAAATCACACTCCTATGTAATGAATTTTATTGTTACCCTGACACTCCAAATTTTTTAAAAACAAAAAATATAGTTAAATATTCAATTAAAAAAAAATTATCACCCATCTCACTTATTAAAAGCTGGATTTAAAAAAGAATGGTAAGAAATACACCTGCTTTATGGTTGCTATAGCACTGTGCATTTCACCTAACCTCTTCTAAAAGTTCCTGATTTCAAGGTTATATTAAGTGTCTTACTATATTATTATTATAAAAAAAGATTTTGACCCCAATGCACTGGTAGAAAGCTAACCATTTTCTCTTTGAGTGCCAATTACTTTGTACAGATGTACCTTCAGGCCTCTGTGATTCAGTGTGCAACCCACAGACAGAAAATGAGTCTTTTAACTTTTTTATACGTTTGTATCTGGCAGTATTTTAAAAGGGAGACAACTGTCATCAAACAATAATTTTTCCCCTTTTTAACACCTGCAAACAAACCTAAAACTCCAATTATTATCTTTGTATTACAAGACTAGTCAGAACAATGGAAAAAAGAAGTATAAATCCACATTATCTTTTTTGTTGCTGTTGGGACAGTAAAGTGAAAAAAAATTATGTGCTGTGAGGCATTTTAGATCCTTAGTGAGAGATCACTCTTTCAGACGTGATATCAGGTGAAAAATAAAGCCTCAGGAAGTTATGAGGTCTGACCCACACAAACCTGTTTAATGACTGTGTATAATCTGATGAACTTCCACAAGATTGTTGCTGGTTTTCTTCCCTAATGAAAACAAAACCCGAAGCAGCCCCATCCTCAACTAGTTCACAAAGCACAGAATAGAAAATGATTGTAGGAAAAGGAAACTGCAGCCAACATCTTACCTTTTATGATGGTAATGATGGTATTTGAATGTGGAAAACATTCATTTTGATACAGAGATCACATTCGATTTACTTTTGTTTAGTAATTATACTCTCCTTTGCTACTTGCAATTCAGGGAATACCTATAAGCCCATGTGTCTGTATTTCTTATGGAACTGCCTCCCTTCTTTGGTGTTCCTCCTTCACACCGGAGTGGAATGAAGCATTGCAAGACAGGTGAAAATGTCTGAGATGAGGCAACTACATTTGGACCTGAAAATGTCTGTACAGGTGTCAGTAAATCCTACCACAGGAGCTCTTACCACTGTCAAAACCTTCTGTTTTTATCCAAACCTCCCCAGAGGACATGATAAATTTCAGCTGACAAAACTGAAGACAGTTTGTGTCTCTTTGCTTTCTATTGAGTGGCAGAGCAGCCGCTTGCAAGTATATAATTTTCAAATTTAAAACCAATCGATTGGACCCTTTATTCCACCTACAACTGCAGCTGTTGAATGAACAGGGAAGAAAGGACTACTTTGTAACAACTATTTCTCACTTCTTTATATCTATGCTCCAGCCAGTACTCACCAAACAAGAATAGGAGTCATTCAATCTGTGATCCAAGGTCTGTCTCTGAAGCAGTCTAAAGAGGGAAGCATGGTCAAATTTGCAGGGATTAGCAGAAATAAACTCATCCATGCCATGTTTCTGGCCACGGTCTGTATCTGTTATACAAAGGAAAAATGTGCAGAGCAATACATGTGAGTGTGTGTTCAGACTTACAAACACCAGTACACGCATGCCATATGAGTCTCAATATCTAAGCTTCCTTGAAAGTATCTCAAAGAAATAACTCATATAGAGAGATGCTTGCAGGTGAATTATTATAGAATCTTGATCTTTAAATCTGAAAATATTATTACTGAATTATTTTTCTATCATATCAATTGAGTGTAACAGTGTAAAAAAAATTGCTGCTCACTGCAGATAAACCAAAATTTAGAAATGTTGCCAGAAAACACAACACAGTACATCAAAAAAGTCTTAAAGCATTGTTTTCTAGTGGGCTCTGCAAATGTTTCAACTAAAAACAATGCTATACATAGAAAAGAAAAATATTCTGTAATTTCTTGGTTTAGTATGGCTCTCTTTCTAATTTTAGCAAAATAACCACAAAAGATTAGAAATAAAAAAGAGAAAAAATGAAAAAAAAAAACCCAACAGGTTTATGCATTTATTTCTTCAGAAATGAAAGAGCATCTTTACTGCAGTTCAAAGTACCACTTAATAGAAACATTCATCATGGCTTGAAGCCTTCTTCTCAAATGGCAAACTGGAGCAGAAATGAACACACTGGCTTGAGCTAGGTCATTTCCAGCCTTCTTTTTGTACTCGGCTTTTAATGAGACAAACCTTAATGTAGTAATGGCAAAGAGCTCCTTCAACCTTCCAGCAAAGTGTACTGAAAAAGGGAGCAGCATTTTTGTGTAAATAATTTGAGAAAACATACCATCCCAAATGGCACTTCAATCAAAGGCCCAAATTTATTGTTCTTCACAGATTGCATCTTTCAACGCCTTTAAACCCCGCGGGTTTATCAAAAGAGAAGCTCTAGTGATTGCTTTCATTAATGCTATGTTTTGTCAAAGTCTTCAATGTGAATTATCTATCTAGTATGGACAGAAAAAGCCTTACAGTGCCCAAAAGGACTAGTTATGTATTAGCACATTAGCTGTCTTAGATTCTATAGACTGTACTGGGGTGAACAGACCTATCAACTTAAAAATTGACTTCCCCTTTCAATAAGGTCTTAGCTCTTTGTTCCTTTAAATTCAAACCTAGGTCTTTTTATATTCGTTACCAGAAAAGTATAGATCTAAGTGTATCCTAAATGCAATTTTGAAAACCTGCATAGTAGAAATCTAAAATTTCTAAAGAAAGGAGACAAAAGTTTATTGATTAAACCCAATTATAGAGTCAGGTTCATAATAAAACTCAATATTGATCTGTGGGCATGATGCTAACATAATCAGTCACATTTAGAAATTTAGCCCCAGATCATATTGATCCATGTCAAGTCCAACTTTCAGCTGTATTTGTGGATGGGAGAATTATTTAATTCAAGCTGAAGGATCTTCAACATCAAATCCTAGAAAGATGCAGAAACTAATTCATATCACTTGGCTTTGCACTGTCAAAGCAAGAGTCACATCCATGTGACAGATTTCACCAAGGTGGATGTAGCAAATAAACAGTATGACAATATGTCGATGGTGTAAGGTATGAGACCATCATCCCAGAGAAACAGCAGCATGTATTTTAAATGATTGAAAGATCTGTAGCATATGTGATTACGTAGATTAGCAATATTTCAATGAGCATTAGGCTAGCCTATCATTAATGACAAACCTAGCTCATATTTTTGACACAGGTACAAGAAATGCTCTCTCTTAATTACTGCTACTTAACTGTATTTAAACACATTAATTCAAAAATAAACAACTGATATCAACACCACTACATTACCAAAAGTACTGAACAACATATGAAGTTTTCTATAGCTTCCAAAATGTCCAAACACAGATGAAATTCTTTCAAACCCATTATATTTAATATACAAGTGACTGATTTCAACATTTCTTGTAAGTTTTCCTTCTTATAAAATATCAGGTTTTTCATATACTATAAACATTATTTATAGTAAGATAGATGACAAAAAAAAATTAATATTTCTTTTTGCCATGAGGTAGAAAATTATACAGAGCTGAATCATTCTTAGACTAACCTTTTGTTTTTTTTGTCTGGTTAACCACGCCAATATAAAAGATGCTCCTTTTTTAAGAGAGAAAGTGTAAGTACTGACAAGTAATTTAACTATTTTGAAATCAGGAAACTGGACGCTGCAAATGAAACAGATCCAGCATACTGATGATCGTAATGATGATATCCAGATGATCATACTGAATAAGGTGACCCATTGAACACAACATGGCTTGTGAAAGCAGAATTTGCTGTTAGATAATTTGGGCAAAACAAGCAGAAGTATGGATTTAAGTGTAAAAATATTTGGCAGATTTAATTCTAAAAGAAAGATCCATGACTGATCATCTTTTTGAGTGAATCAAGTAGTACAAATAACATCGTCAAACAGTAACAGATCTGTTACCAAATATATATTAGCAACAGAAAAACAACTAAAAAACTTACCTTTGCCAGCTGTAGGCAAGCAGGGAATAACAGAAAAATAGATCTAGTGTAATACATTGTTTATTTTTGTTTATTGCTATGATATACATACATGATAGCTGGTAAATATTTTGAAATGAAAAGGAATCAAAAAATTTAAGGACTTGAGCAAAGATTACGAGGAATTCATAAATGGTGTATGACTGTAACTAAAAAAATTACTCAAGATCCTACTTTTAAAAATCGTTAAAGAGATTGATTTTTTCAAATTCTTACACAAATGAGCTTGAGCTGTCCTGTTCAAACAACATGCAAATGCAAAAGGCATATAAGGTGCTATGTTTTCATATAGTTACAAAAAAAAAACCATATATATATACAAATCAATTTACCTCTACCATTTCTCAGTCTTGAAAAATAGATATCTTGGGAAGATATTTGGGGAAAGCTTTGAAGCAATAACATTTCTCTTGCTTTTTCACAAATAGTTTTTCTTCCCTTCTTAATAGAATTTGTTGCCATGCTCTCCATGTTGCCTTTAACTCAAAATCACTGGCTGCTATTTCCATGTTGCACTGCCTGTTTCAGGTTGTGTATTTCATCCTATGGAAACTGTTACCCAGAAGAACTATCCTTTTACTTTTGATCAAGATAGGAAAAACAAATGTATTTCAAAACAATGTTAAAAACCAACAAAAGCTATTACAGGAGTTTTAGTATATTCTTTGGGTGTTCTTTTAGACAAAGATATTAATTTTGGCAGAATAGCATTCCAAGTATGACTTTTGCCATCTTTGCAAGAAACTTTAAATTTTAGTTCAGCTGTAAAGGCTATAAAAATCATCACATCCTCAATGACTCAGCAGAGTTGACTGAATTAAGACTACCAAGAATTTCATGTTTATGGCACATTCTCAAGGGGTTCTAGCATCCCTACACAGCATCTCTGCCCTGTTCCAGCCCAGAAGCAAATACAATTTCCTGCATCATCCACTCTGTGCTAGGGTGAACTACAGGTACTGGCCTTGCTGAGTGGTGACCTACTCCCTTCTGAGGCTCTCAGTGACATCTCTGCTTGTGTTTAAGCATCATGAAAGCAATCTGAACTAGCTCAGGCAAGCAGGAAAGAAGAGCAGGTAGAGGCAAGCAATACACTATTGTAGGGATCAGAAAGATTTAAAGACTAAGATTTGTAGGGTAAGAACTATGACTGTTACAGAAGGGGTTGGAGCTGGTTGGAAAAGACAGTGGCAAGACATGCATTACATTCCTTCAAGTGCCACTCCAGACAGATGGTGACAGCTTACACTGGGAACATTTTGACTCCTGATCATTGACCACGACTCCAAAGTGCTCCACGCTTAGAAACCCTGGCCAAAGAGACAATCTATGACCCCAGAACTTTATAATTTAGGTATCAGGCCATGAAATAACTTCTGCAGAGAAAGTGGCAAAAAATGAGAAAGCTGCTGGCCCATGTGGCCTGACTGTCAGGCTGGGGCTGATTGCCAGTATTTTGTTGAAGGGCAAATTTGAAGAGGATAGTAGATAGTTTTAACATGTTCCTGACTAGTACAGAAGAGAGCAAATAGGTGACTCACTGACTGCCTAAGGTGGTAGAGGCCAGTGTGAACATTTTCCTTCTAAAAGGGAGACAGGGGTGGTTGGAGGCCAGCAGAAAATGGACATAAAGGGGAATGGGGAAACATGCAGGGAGAGTGGAGTTAGTCCAGTCTTCCAAACGGCAGAAGAGTATGGTGGACATAAAGCTGCAAAACCTGACAAGAAAACTACGTCAAATCAAAAAATATCTTTTACTTGTTTGTTTCTAAAAATGTAATTAATTGAAAGAGATCATCTCAGAACTCATGAGGGTATAGGTTCAGAATGATGTTTGGCTTTGTATTTCTTCATTGAGACGTGACAATCCCCTCATGTACTGCTTTTAACTCCTGTGTTATGAACAAGTTATTAGCAGTGCTCAGCACTCCAGCAGCCTTTTCAATTGTATGAATATATCCCCTAATACATTGCTCATTAAGAAAGGGATCACTTCCTGAACCTTTATGTGATTCAGATTAATCTATTTTTCATTGGTGCTTTCCCTGAAACATTAATGTCCTTGGGAAACTTATGGCTATTCTACAATCATGCATCCCTAAACACATTGCTCTTTCATTCAGCATGCTTATGCAGAACAGAGGAACTGAAGGTCACTCTCCTTTTCATGATCATTGCTGACATTAGCCCATCTTCAATTTGTTTTGGAGTCACCTAATACCACAAAACTGCAATACCAAGTTACTTAGAGATGAAAAAAATAGCTAGCATTCTATATTTTAGAAGTTCGCCAGGTACAACAGTAGTTTCATTCTGTTAAATGACCACTTTCACATACTTCTCATAACTATCAAGAAAATTTCAGGATGAAAGAAGGTATTTTATAAACACAATATAGAAAAAGATTGAAACATTTCTCCTCAAGCTGACTTTTTTCTACATCCTGCAGTTTAAAGATATTTAATCTTCTGCAAGTAATTGAAAATTCTTTTTGACCATTTTATCAGGGTAAGTTGATTTTTCATCTTAGAGGCTAAAGAAGATGGGAACAGACTTTCAAGGTTTGAATGCCATTAACTGACATTTGTTTTGCAAAGCCCAAGCTGGTTTTCTGATTTCTGTAAATGGAGATGGCATTGCATGATATATTGTAGAAACTAAAACAATGTGATCTTCTATTGGCTGGAAATGCTTAAATTATGTATTAATAGAAAAATAAAGATAATAAAAATACTAATTGACAAATTATCTGGTCAAAATTGTATTTCCTAATAGTAAAAATGCATCATAGTAAAGAAGAAAAAATTGTAAATTAATTTCATTTAATATATATGCCAGCTACCAAGTACTTGGTGTTATATCTTGATTAAAAATAAAAGAAACTTATCTTCATGCAAACATTTTTCTAGGGGAAAAGAAAATGAACTTCTCATGAAACTAAATCTATTCAAATGTGACTAAAGGTCATCTATAGATTCTTCTTAAGAGCAAAACTATGCCTCAAGAAATTCAGCACAGGAAGTAGGAATCTTACAAAATTATTTAAGGTTATATCTGAAAGACTTAGTTCTTGAAGTTTCTTAAAAACTGAATAATTTGATTAGGCCCATTTCTACCTCAAGTGCAAGAGACAGAACAAAAAAAACTCCTCATGTAGAGAGAACTGTGGTATTACAGAAATCAGTCAAACAATGGTTCTAAATCTCACATTAAATTCAATTCCATAAGTTACTCTATTGCAAAGAAATCTATGAATTATAAGTTATGAATTATTTTGTGAATTATTACACAATACCAACATTGACGTACATTAAACCTAAAGGGAAATAATAATTTAAACATGGATTTTTTATTTCTATACAGGTTAGTCATATGAGTTTGTGTAGGTAATAAGTAAGTAATAATACATAAGCATGACAGAAAAATACATGACATTTAACGCTTTTGAGCTTCCCTTAAAATGTCTTTAAAATAATCCTCACTTTTTCTATGGTTTCCACCCAAAAACTGTAGTCCCTCTAAAACAATGTCTAAAATAAGATCAAGATGTGACAATCTTGCTGTTTAATTCTTTAATATTATCAGTAATTTTATCTCTGAAAATATCTCAGTACATCCAAACTTGTGATTGCTTTTTGTACCTTTTTCTTTCTATAATTTTCATTGCCCTGTGTTCAGAGTTTTCTAGCTGCTTTCACTTCCAGGCAAACACCTTGTCCAAAACCAGGAGCAATTCCTTGGCTACTGCTGACAGTGGTCACTTCTTTTGTGCTTTGCAATTGATGCACATGAAGTAGAGACATTAGGTGGGAACACAGTGAACTCCCACCACCCTGCACAAAACAAGGGAACTGGGAGGAAGTGAGCAGAAGCACTTCTTGGCTGTTTCCCCTCCTTTGCTTTTGCAACATTACTTCCGTCCTACTTCAACTTGATGGCCCCAAAATGAAAGATTACCTCACAAAGTGTTTCAGATTAATTCCCTTCCAAATGGTTTCAGATGAAAAACAGATATCACTGCTTTTGTGAGACTAAACTTTTTTCAATCATCTTGACACTGAAAAGGTCAATGACATTGACAGCTCAGTCAGGATTTTAGATAAATATAACTAAGTTTAATGAGCACATTTTACTCTTTTCTAAAAGCAAACTGATAAAAGATTACAGGATGAATAGAAGGTTGTGTGATTGAGTGATAACAGGACTGAGGCAGGAGAATGGGTTTGGGTCAACCTGCTAGAGACTTCAGACACTAAACCAAGTTTAGTGTAAAACATGTATCTCCCTTCTCTCACTGTGTGTGTACAGTTATATGTTAATGAAGTAGGATTATTGTATAATAATCATATGATGTTCCAGAAATTTGATGGCTACTACAAAGATCCTTGGATTGCACTCAACCTCTGTAAAACCATCAAAAAAAAATCATACATATGCTTCCTTCATGCAGATATCTGAATGACAGAATGCTTTCAAAGAGCTAATATGAAGATTTAAAGGTAAGTTTAATATATGCTATCTACATTGATTTCTCTGAAATGGTCCTTTCCTCAAAGAAAAGTGATGAAAATTAAAACTGGAATAATTTTAAGAATTTTTAATATGCAATTTAATATTACACTATGTGCCAAAAACATCCAGGAGCCCATCTATTGCATTTTAATTCACAATGAAGAAATTCTGCTAAGAAATTTTTTGGTAACTAATACATACAGTGTATGATAAAGCTGACCTAAATCTATAAAAATTCTGAGAATAGATTGATGCTTTTCTATTCAACACTACACTGGCTGGCTAATGAAAAATATAATGCAAACCAAACACCGTCTCCATGGTAATATGTGGGTCAATTGTAAGGAATATGAAGCTAATTGCTGTATTTTCATGGATTATAATAAAAATAATGACCTGCAAGTCAGGATTTCCCTTGTTGTTACTAATAATCTGAGTTAAAGAGCTTCTGTCTAACAATGAACTGCTAGACACATTTGCCTAGTGAATAAGTTCTGCTTAATTAAACTTCATTGAGGGAGCTGCTACATATTTTACCTGCTAAAACCAAAACCGAAGCCACAAAAGAAAACAAAAGCCAACTTACAAAGTGGGGATATATCTGTGTTGGCATTGCCTCCTTTAAGATTCATCTTCTGAGCTTGACTTGCAGGAACAGGCTTGTAAGATTGACCTGTGGCTCTGTACATAGCTTGAACCCAGAGTATTCTATCCTGCTCATCGTCACTGGCAAATATCACAGTATCGCCTTCTTTAACAGCATTGAAAAACATTCTACCACCCTGGAGACCTGAAGCAGGAAATAAGAAGGTAATCTTGATAAATTCAAGTTACTTCTACATCACCATTAATATTTGTTACATTACTGGTTTTACTCTGAGTACGTGTGTGTGGAGGGGTGTGTTAAAACATTTTGTAGGTATTGATGACCTAGAAACAAGATAAATCTAGAGCTATAAGGATCAAATGGCAATACATGGTAGTTACACAAGTAGAATAAATTTGGAAGTCACAGGAGAAAGTATTTACATGACTCCAATTCAGCTCCAACGTATTTCTTATTCATTTTCTCTGTGTCACATGCTATTTTGCATTTTCTTAACATCCTTCTACTTTCTGGTATTATTTTATTAGCAGGAACTTCCTACCAACTTTATCTCTTATTGAACAGAGACAGCTCCATACCCTTTATCAGTGCTGCTCTTCGTTCCTTAGTCCTTTTTCTCATTCCAGTGTTTTTATCTGAGGGCAAGTAATGAGAACAGCACACAACAGTCAATGTGGCTGTGCTGGGGATTTCTTTATGACAGAATTGTTTTGGTTTTCCAAATGCCCTCTAAGCACTGTTTGCCTTTTCAGTTGTTCTAAACACCGACCCAACATTTTCAAAGATTAATCTTCACTTTCTCAGAAGTCTCTCAGTTTTGTAACCCTCCACTGCACAGGTAGAATTGTTTTCCTCTGCATGAGATTTCCCTCTGCCATTTTAATATTAACTTGCAGAGATTTCTCTGATATCTTCAAACTTTTGGTGACTATTGGTAATTTTTCTTTCACAAGCATTGTCATCATTCGCCTTCTTTTCTAAATTACTTATACTTCACAGTATATTCATAAGTATATTCACTTGCCACCACCATCAAAAAAAGGAGAGGGGAAGACTAACTAGAATTCACAGTTTTTTCCTTGTATTATATGTGGTCTTACAATGTTTCAGGAAACTTTAGTGCAAAGTTTATTTTAGTGGTATGACAAGCTTCTTTCTAAAAGCATGATTTTCACACCAGAATGTCCTAGTGCAATAATTGCCAAAGAACCTTGGGATTTTTTGCTGCTAGATGAAAATGAGCAAATTGAATCAGCTATTTTACACAAATATATTGTGCTTCAGTACCCTACTTCAAAATCATGAGAAGTACCTGTGTGAGGAGCTGTGTAGTCCACAGTGTATCCTTCCAGCTGCATCAGTTCCTGAGGCTCAGACTTCTTTTCTCTGTAACTGCACATTGCAAATGTGTATTGGCTAACCTGAACAAGAAAGGACTTCTTAATTATTGAATTGCATTTCAGAACTGTGTAACAAATGTACCATCGTTTAAATTAGCTTTTGTTTGTACTGAATAAATAAATTCCCCTCCTCTCCCCCTTTCCTTTTTTTTTTTTGTTTCTTTTCCGGAAGTATTTACAGTGTAAAACTTCTCATTCTTTCCCCTTTCTGTCAAAATGAAGGAAAAAAGCCTCCAAACAAAATAACTCATAAACACAACTCTCTGTAGTTTCCTGGAATACATTTTGGGCTGTTGCTTTACGAAAAAATGAAGGAAAGCCACACTTAGATTCTGGTAGGGAAAGTACATAGTACTGTGGTACTGACCAAATTGCTCAGTATACTGCAAGAGAAAAAAAGAACTATATTCCAAGAAACTGAGAAAACAAGGACTTTTATGTATAAAAGTATTGTTTGCAGGAGTGGCACAATTATCATGAAACTGGAAAAAGGAACATATAATCTGGACAATTCTAGCTAATGATGGCAAGCATCAGAACCTCCAGTTTGATTTTATAGTCTAATTTCTGTACCTTTTGCATCTGTGTTCTCACCCACCCCTGGGTTGCTTGGCTCCCTAGATAAAGTACTGCACAGGCCAAGCTGCTTGCAGCTGGCATGAAAAACAGTTACTTGTCATCAAGTACAATTATCAAAAAAATAATAAAGAAATGAGAATCTGTCACCAGGAAGTTTTTGTCTCTGAACACAGAATAGAAAATTTTAAGGAAAGGTGAGGAAAAACTGACTGGAAAGACAAATGATAAAGAAAGAAAGGTAATATCTGGGAGGGAAAAGCAATCACTGAAAAAAACCCGAGGTGTTCCCAGACTTCAATGAAGAGCTGGGAAGATTGTAAAAGATGACCAGAAGAAAGAGCATGTTAATCTGTGAAAACTTGAAACTTAAAGGAACTGAATGTATATGCCCCT
This sequence comes from Rhipidura dahli, assembly GCA_013399225.1. Classification (NCBI taxonomy): domain Eukaryota; kingdom Metazoa; phylum Chordata; class Aves; order Passeriformes; family Rhipiduridae; genus Rhipidura; species Rhipidura dahli. The sequence goes on along the minus strand of VXAC01008857.1, from coordinate 674,189 downwards.
CTGAAACTCTCATCTCCAAGGACTGCAGGATACCTGGCCAACAGACTTGTTTTGAACAATAATAGATCTGTAAAATTATGCAAGGATTTACAGATAGGTAAGGAGCTCATCTGATATATGATGGACCATCTTTATTTTTACTGCTGACTGCTCAGCTAACTTACCTAAATTATTGTTTTGGCTAAAACTTCAGGAAAGATCCTTTTTGAAGTAAAATTTGGACAGCTGGTTTCAGTTTCATTCATGTATTTGCTGGTGCTGTACCTTTACTCTTTGTAAAAGAATGATGGTTTTGTAAATAAGGATGGAATGTGTGATTATTATCTGGGTAATAGTCTTAAAATATTTCCTTATTTTATATACTGGGGCTTTTTTGAAGCAGGAGTGTGCTATTAATGTGTATGCAGTTCACGGTGACTGAAGGTCCCCTGGCACAGCCTGTACAAGCAAAAGGAGCAGGTGTAACAGCTCTCTGCAAAATGGCCATCAGGGCTCAAATGCCAAGCTGATGTCTCCAGAACCACAGCAGGAGTCTACAGGGGAGAGAAACTAAACACAGCTCTTCCAGTTTAATTATTTTGTTTGTTAAGCAAAGGCAGTTCTGCAGGAGATAAGAATTTGAGAGACACTGTTTGGTGACTGAATCTGAGTGTCAACTTTCCACATCAGATTTGGTACAAATGCTTAAAGGGGCACACCAAGACCAGCTCAAATATAAATAAACTCAAAAGACAATCTGTTCAGTTCACACAGAAATTCAATTTACAGGCCAGAAAGGGACTATTACAAGCAGCCAGCCCATCCTCCAGCATGACAGGCACAGCAGAATTTCACCTCACTATTTGTGCATTGAGCCCACAGTTTTGCTTTCATTCACAGTATGTATTTTAGAAAATTAACATATTTTGGTTTAAATATTTAAAGTTATCCCTGGGCTGACAGGCAGGGCCTTGCACACAGGGTCCAGCTGGGAGCAGGACAACCAGCCCCATCCCCAGCCCTGGGCACGGGCCAAGGATGGTTTGGGATACGGGGAACTGGAGACCAGCTCTGCTTGGCATCTCTGGGGCTGGGGACGATGGCCCCAGGAGGCTGAAATGGGGGTCAGGGCTGTAGGCAGGGACAGTCAGGGCTGGTGGTCCCCTTGGGGAGGGGAGTCTGACATGGGGCTCATCCCCACACTGTGCCCTCTGCTCTAGGGCTGGCAGCAGCATCACCTCTGTCACTGCTTAGTCCCAAAAGCACATTTGCCCTCATGCACCAGCATGGAGAGAGCTGTTGGTTAGTCACACAGATCTAAATCCTTTGCAATTAGCATTATATTTCATGAGACCTTCCTCCTTTTCTTTTCCTTGTAAACTGAACCTACAGTTTTAATTTTTGATACTTTGCACTGTAGTAAAAACATTTTTCAGTTTATTCCATTTTGTTGAATGAAATAACCTGGTGAGGACCCACATTTATCTCTCACATTTTCCTGTCAACAATTCCACATAACCACACTGTATAGGCAATCTGAGCCCCTGAGAAGGGAAGCCAGCAGACACTAATCATGGAAATGCATAGGATACCCTTATTTTTCAGATTTCTTCAGCCACTGAATGTTTTTGAAGATAAACTTGTGGAAGATCCAGGCGAGGTATCTTCATTAGTTTTTAACATTACCTCTATAACAAGACAGACATTATAATGCTGCTGATTTTACTTTATCAAACATACTGCAAACACGTCCTCTTATTTTAAAGGAACAGTAAGTCACAACCAGTGACTTCTTTTTGTTAAAAATGAGACATTTTAAAGTTTCATCACCAAAGAGACAGACAGAAAAACTTCAGGAGACTTTTCTGGGGAATAAAAGTCTCAACAAAATGTTGAAATAGAGAACTTGCCTCATTTATTTATAATTGCACTTTCTTAAACCTTTTTCCTTATGCTCATTGGTGGCTGCTATCATTTGCTACAGAGAGAATCACCAGCACAGTCTTAAAGAACACTTTTTAATATAGACTTATGACTGGGTTTAAGTGTATTATTAATAGTAATGGAGCTCTAATTAGCTTTGCCTACAAATTCAGTAAATTAGCATAAATACTTCATAGAATAATCGGTACTCAAAAATCAGGAATATGTACAACACATTCTCAGACAAAAACAGAATCAAGCCATCCTCTTGAATGGTTATCTTGACACAATAAAAGGCAGTCTTTTTCCTACAACTGCATTTACTTGAAACTTGTTATTTTCCAGATGTCCAAACACCTGACTACCAGCTGTTCTATCTATTTTGTAACAAGGTGGAAAACCAACAACCTATGCAGATATGACAGACAGATAGGTACAGAAATGTGAACGTGACTTATGAGGAGTGTCACGGAGGGATGTCCCCATGGGGCACACAGACCCTGGTTAATGTGCTGGGAGGAAGTGTTACTGCACACCTGGCAGCTGATCCTGGGGTGCCTGCTCCAGGCCATCACCGGGCAGCAAACTCCAGGAGTTCAGCAGCAAGAATTAGCCTGCATGGTTGGTGTGTTTAGAAAAAAATTATCCAAGAAAAAAGTGACTGACTTTGCAAACATTAGACCAGGTGAAATTAAAATGACAGAAGTGGATCTGCATTCCAATTACTGGAGGAAGATACCAGATAGTAAATGAAGTAAAACATATCAGGTCCAGCTGAGGCTTTTTACTAAATATGTTACATCCCCGTCATTTATTGGCTTTAAATTAAATAACCTTTTAGAGAATTGACTGCATAGTAAAGGATAAAAAGCAAATATAATGAAGAGGTTAAAATTTTTCGACACTGTAACCTTTCTGTAACATTGATCTGTTCTTTCAGAAATCTCTAATAACTTGTAATATGTGCAGCAAAAATAAAGGTGCACATTACTCACATCACACTCCCAAAAAATCAACATTATTCATCTAATGTCACAACTGAGTTAAATTTTCAAAGTATCTGTAAATCTTACTGATAGCCTCTGTCTGAGCACTGAATTTCATGTCCTTGATATTTTACCACTGTAAGCTAAAAGTTAGTCTATATAGGAAGACTTGTCAATATGTCAATAATACATCAATAAAGCAGACTGGTTCATTACTGAATGCTTATTTCACACGTATTGACTTCAGCTTTTGCCAGTGAACATATCACAGCAGGACCACATGAATGAGCCAGAGCTGTCTGGACAGTAAATATTGATTTAACATTGTATTTTTTATATAGCTTTATTGAATTGATAGCTGTTTTAAAATGAAATAGATGACTAAATCCCATCACAGTAGGAAAATTCCTGTAATATTTTCCTCCAGTATTTCAATTTCAGCATAGAGAGTAGAAAATAGTTAAAATTAACTTGACTGGAATAAACTGGTCTCCCAGATGTTGGCTCCATATTGCACACATATAAAGACCATGTGTCTCTTAGATGTACAATTTCAAAATCAGATGACACCTGTGGCTTAGAGGAAAAGAACAAATTCATTCTTATTGTGAAAGGAGTGACAAGTAGGGTGAGTGTAAAAGAAAAGCATGAAGGACAAGGGAGCATGTAGTCTTATAGGTTTTCTTTGCAACTTGAAATTATTTTCTGTTCACATCCAAGCCTTGACAGCTATCATATACAGAGCTCTTCCCAACAAATATTAGGAGTCACAAAATGTCCTCATCTCATCAACAAGGACTTTGGTAAACTCCAAACCTGAATGAATTCCATAGACTTTCCAGAATCTCCTTCAAACACTCCTGGCTTTTAAGATTAATAAAGAACTTGATCAGTAATTTTCTTTTTTACAACCTTATGATTTTAATCACTTAGGAGCAGGAGGAGACCAGGTGAATGTGACTGACAGCGTGATAAAGAAATCAGGCTTTCTGCAAAGTAGTTTTAGTAGTTTTTTTTCTTAAAAAAGCCTCAAAAATAGGCTTCAACCTTTGTATGATACTTATAGAGACTCAGGGTTTAAGAGTTTTCTGTCAATAAAACAAAGGAGACAGGACAGCATTGTCTTAACTGACTGTGAGGAACATTAAATGTAATCTGAAGACAAATACAAACAGAAAACAATGATTTTTTTTCTAAGACTCCCCCAAATCATTAATTTCTCTGTTTTGACCACTCAAAATCTACTATTCTATTAATGTCAAATCAGCATCACCATTCACTAGCATGTGAAAATGCTAACAGTTCCAGGTTTGGACAAAAAGTTATAAAATAAGAGCCTAGCATATTTTTGTGGCCAAGAACAATTGCTACACCATATTTTCTGTAATAATTATATAATTTTACCCAACTTAATCTTGCAAGGAAGGAAAAAAAAATGGCATTGTTAAAAAAAATCAGAAAAAGTTCGATGTCCCCGTGCTGCAGGAAGCTTGGAGCAATACTGCATATGTTGTCTGATGATACTGATTTACAAATGGCTCCAGAAACCATACATAATTTATAGCCCAAGACCTATTTTATTGAAATTTCATGGCTGGCTACCAACCTGAACAAGCACAAAGTAGCGTTTTTTCCACCGCTTCCAAACCTTCTGTCCTAGAGCATACAAATATCTGCAAAAGAAATAATAAAGGGAGTGGTTTTCCATTATTAAGAAGTATGACATTAGGTGGACCAAACACAAATTTGTGTATTAATTTACTCTGTCTACTGAGCTGCTTCTTCAGTGTTGTTGTATGTAAAAGTGATTTTTCTTCTATTTGCTCATACCATAAAAATGTAAAGAGACATTCCTTTTCACGCAAAATAAGAAAAATCCAGAAACAAATGACTTTTTATTTCACCAATTTTATCTGAAAAATAGAAAAAGTAGCTTAAAGTAGGACACTTTTGACTACACAGAAACACTGAATGTTAGAAAAGTTAAAGTCCCCAACAGTTTTTATTCCATTTGGTTTCCACAGATTTTCTAGTGTTTATTTAGTCCATGAGAAGTCAGTCCCAGTGATAGTGTGATAAAACACCCACATAACACAGTGTCAGCAGACACACAAGATTAAATTTTTTTTCAGAGTAAACTAGAATCTAATTTCCCAAACAGAAGCACTTCACTATAAAGACTCTTGGATTACAAAAACTTCTTGTCACCTTAGCTATTTCTAGGCTTTGAATCAGGATATAATCAGGAGTATCAACCAGTGAGATGAGAAATCATAGATGCTGATACTGTTTGGTGGTAGAGAGAGCACACTCATTACCCAAGAATTTGCAGTGAGTTTTCTGGCATTACAGTGGCATTTTTGCTGTCACTGTGGTCATGTTGCACTGTTGTTAACAAAGACAGCAAGAAGAAAAGGATGAGCAGTGAGATCGTAAGCAAGAGCCTATGGACAGGTGAGGTTCTGCTGCTTAAAACCTGACAGGAGAGCAAAATATTACACATGGGATGTCCCTTCTGGCTGGCCAGCCTCTGTCAAGGACATCTGCTCAGACCAGTGAAGGCTGGCGTCACAGGGCACTCTCCAGAGGATGCTGGTACACACGTTGGGAAGCAGCTACAATAACTGGGATGGGAGATGGTTGGTCAGGGGACTGACAGATGAACACGGGCCTCTGCTAAGACAACAGGAAGGTCCTCTGCCCTCTGGAAGGTCTGCTGCCCTCTCCTCATTTCTGTGGCTTTGCTGCCCAGTAGTTTGCAACTCAGTCTAAAAACAGAGCAATGAACCAACATTTTATGTGAAATGAGTAAACAAGATACAAGCAAAACCTTTTTCATACTTGGTGTTTTCATACTTCATACCTGGGTGTACTCTCAAGCATGTTTTTTACCATATTAGGCATCACAAAGGGCAAATTTATGCCTAAAATAAATATTCAGCATGCTGCTTATTAATTGTTGTCTCTCAGATTATGTGGTGGCTCCCTTATTATTATGACACCTGTGTTTGTCCTTCTTCAAATCCTGCTACACCTGTACTGAAGCTCTACCTTGCTTGGCTACTCTGCTTTTTATTTGTATGAGAGGAAAGAAAATTGCCTCTGTGTACACAATTACCAGTTGATGTGGCCTTTGAATAGTCCAGATCTTGCCACAGTCTTTTTAACATCTTAGTTCTATGACTATTATAAATTAAAATAAAATAAAGGAGTAAGGATTATGTCAGAAAGGGTACAAAAAATAGGGCCTACTAGTGTTTATTCAAAAATGTATAATATTTTGCAACTAAGGAAGAATTTACCTCACAGAGTGATGGTCACACAGTCCCCCACAAAATACAAACTGTTTTCCTTTTCAGACATGTTTCAGAACATTCACTTTCCCCAAAGCACACAACATCACTATTGCCATGCTAATCTCTTTACTATTGTCATAGGGTGGAGGGGAAAAAAATTACAAATTTCACATAGCCTCAAAGCTTAATGACCTGAGGGAGAAAAGTAAAAAAGTCCACAGGTGGCCTTTGGTCTCTCTCAGTCCTAAGACTGCCTTGTTCTTCATGGTGATTCTGCCCCTGCATTCCACTGCATCCCCTGGAGTACCCTGAAGGTTTTTGTGATATGTGTCAGAAGGCAACTGCCCCACAGACTGTTGAAAACACACAGTACTCCAAAGCTACAGTACAAAGATATCCTGACCATGCTTCCACCCTCTTGGCATGTCTCAAATGACTATAAAGAAGCCATAGGTTAACAAAGGCTTCTTGCTTATCAGAAAATGAGTAACCCAAACTTAGAAACTCTACGCTAGTTCTTTTTCATTATTAACCAAGCTTGCTTCAGAAATGTGTTTGTAAAATAAGAGGTCTTAAAAGAATATTTATTATCAGAGAAAAGGTGTTCTTTTTCTATTACTTATCTGCCTTTTAAATTACTTTTCATGTAAGATGTACCACCTTTAGTTCTGCAGTACAAGCAGAAATAATATAAGATACAGTAAATTCGAAAGTATATAATGAAAAAGTATACAAAAGGAAATTAAATAGCAATGTGCACTTTTATTCCTCCTAAAAATCACTTCCAACTACGGTGCTAAAAAAGAGTTTCCTTGGGAAACAAAGGAGTGGAACATTAACTATCTAACTTTAAAATTCACAGGTCTTACATAGGACTAGGTAACAGAGAAAATAATATTCATAACACAAAGCTGGTATTTAGTATAGAAATGGAGAAACTCATGCTGTCTGGTTTTACAAATCACTATAAATGGTTATAATCTCATGTTATTAATCCCTCTTCCAGTGCCATCTCTAATGGTACCAGTTTTTTTCTAATGTACAAAGTTTCAGCCATTTATAAGGAGTATATCCTGTGCTCATCTTAAGTGTGCCTGCTCCTCAGAGATAAAGATTAATTTTTACTCAAGACTCTAACATTTATAGGTGGAAGGACCCAAACTTCCTAGGCTTCTAGGAAAATTCTTTGAGCTCCTCTTTCTCATTGATTTTCTATTTGGGAAAAAAAAAAAAAGGAAGCAAAGGACCTCAGAACCTTCTCATATTTAGACAGTAATCTCCAGGATCTGAAGAAACTGCAGTTGATGTTTAGAACAGAACAAATCTACAAGAGCCAGTTTTCACAATTAAACAACACTTGGGTTTCACAACTGGAGCAGAAAATTAACAGGTTAATAGATTCAGAAGTGAGTTAAGTCCTAGAGCTAAGTGGAAGAATGTTTTATTTTTAAGATGGGCAATTGCATCACTGTTCATGAGTCTCAGGTAAATGCCAGTATTTCAAACCAGAACTCACAATCACAAACTCACAGAGCTGCAGCCTGCTATTTCTCTACCCGTAAGTGTATCTGCATTCACCCAGAAGCCACAGTCACTCTCTCCACCCAAAATAATCCACACAAAATGCACAGCATCAGTTGTTCAGACTATTTTAAACACCCTCAGCAGTGACAAGAAACACAGAACAGTCATTCATTCATCCACTGTGCCTTTCCTTAGGTAAAAGATTTTGTGTAATACTAACAAGAAACTGATATTCAGAAGTAGCCAGTTCCATATTTCTAAACACTAACCACACTGTTTGCTTCAATTTTCTTTGTTCTGATTTGGGTTCCAAAGTTGCGATAATCTAACAAAATTCTTGAATTATTGAAGTTCAGCCATATACAGGGAAGGAAGACACCGAAATACTTCCCCTGTGTCTGAACACTGTAATAGTAACTCTTTATATTTCTTTGACTTCTCTTTAAGATCATGTTTTGAGAATGTTTAATAAATATTCTGACAAGAAGGAAAGATTGGTGTTTTCATGTACATCAAAGCATGTATAGATGACAGACTTTTAGTCTGTAAAAATATATAACATAAAAATGAAATATGTACACGTAACACCTATGTCTGTACAAATGTACATTAGAAAGCATTTTCATAGTCACTATGCACGTGTGGTTACCTTCTTCAGTTTTCTTATATTACTCACATAATTTTCAGTAACTTAAGACTAATACAGCTGCTTTCATTCAGCACATAGAAAATGATCAAATATGTTGAGTCATTAAATGTGACCCCAATGTGAAGATTTTCTAACATGTTGTGTAGTAATATGGAAATGCAACCAAATGTACAAATCATGAAGCCACTTTTCTGAGACTTTTTCCTTTAAAAACAGTTCTGCAATCTTCTTTTCTTCAACATTATTTAATATCGCTGTCTTTCTCTTCCCTCACTCCCAAATGAAAAAACAAAAATTGGATTTGCATGAGGTCACAGAATTACACGATTATACCTCACAATGCTTACAACATGATACAGAAAACTCCCATTTAATATTTACAGTTAATTTCCCTGGGAAACAAATAAAATTACAAGAAATTACATTTCCACTACAAAACACAGAAACACCTGGATAAAAATGTTTTATATATATCATCTCCTCTCAGCACAGTTTTCTTCTCCAGAAATAGAACGAATTAAATGAATAACCATTATCTTTAAAAAGTCTGGGCATAACCAGGTTGTAATTACATAAAGTTATTATATAAAGTCTGAATATCTCTCAAAGTGCATTTCCTTGTGCTACCAAAATGCAAAACCATATTGCTAAATATTACAGTTCAGCTTCAGTTATGTGATGACATACACAGGAAGGGAGAGGACAGCTTATTTGCTCTAAGTCCTCACTTCACTGAGAGAGTGCAGGGTTCTACTTTCTGATGAAAAAAAATCAGCACTAATGAATAGCTGAAAAACATAATTGTGTGTAGAATACCGGAGCTATTCACTGAGGGAGAAATAAGAATGGACTTACTCCTTCTACAGAGATCATTTTTAGACCAGCCTTTTTATTCTAAGGAATGAAGCAATCTATCTACATCTTGAATGATAAATTCTCTACTTGTAAAAGGCTTCATTTATCACAAACAATGAAAAAAATATAGAAAGAAAAATCAATACGTGTAGCAGTTTAGTCCAGCAAAGGCCTTTCTTAAAGAGAAACCTCAGTCAAGGTTGAAAGAGCAATTAATGCAGTCTCAAAAATCTGGGCCACTCTGATAGAGTTCGGTTAACATGTGGCAGAAGTAATCATCCACTTGTGAAAATGATTTTCAGTTCATTCTCAAACACCTTTCAGACACTCATGATCCCATTTAACTGACAACAATACAGGCTATCCGTGGGCATCATTGCATTCGCTGAGAGAGCCAATAGGGACCAAATGCCCACAGGCACTTTCAGGCATCCCTGCGCCTTGCATAAAAGGAGTCTTCCTTGCACTGCATTCCTCCTTTTATTTAACCCTGCAAGATTAAGAAATTTTTTTGTTTTCAGTTGAGGATGAGAGAGAAAACTGATTCAAGACAACAACATGACCTGGGTCATAAGAAACCTAGCTGTAAACATTCTCAGATTCATTTTAGTACTTTCTGTGCTCTTGAGAAAGAGAACTAAATAAGCCTTCAACAGATGGAATGAAAAAATTCAGCCTAAACTACTGTAATTATGCCTGCTAAGGATAAAGAAATGTTGAAGAATGTCAAGCAAAAAAAAACATCACAGCCACAGAAAACAGTTCCATTTATTCCAGTAAGCAAGATACTCATTGTATGAACGGGAAAGCGTGTGGCTTTTTTTCCTGCTAAACACTTTTCCCTTACAGTATAAATGATTATAGGAATGCTGGACAATCTGATACCCCTAGCTTCTTTAAACAGTGATATCTTACTACACTCTAGAGCGCTTCATCATTTGTGAATATGCATGCCAGTACTTGGGAAACCTGTGAAGTAACTACAGTGGCAACTTAAGAATTATTAATCTAATTTACATCATATCACGAAACCTATTTGGCATGTAAGTGTGAATGTTTGTCAAGACAGAGAAACATCCTTTAGCCTTGAGAGAATTCCAGGCAACAAAATGAAATCCTTCACCCATGTAAATGTGGAAAGCACTCTGATTCTAATGTAATCTAATTGCAGTGTAAACAGGTAATGCAGCACACCTGCAAACCAGCCGGTGCTGAGGAGCTGATATCCAGCCTCTGTGCTTTTTGATGCAGTTTACTTTGGACTAGCTCTAAACTGAACCCATGGACAAAACAGCTACCTGTGTTTTGCAGCATATATGGTACACCCCTGAAGGTCATCTCTTGGTTTAATTTAATCTAAAAGGATAACAGCCTGTGACCACAAAAGCACAGAAGACAGGAGCTAAGAGACTGGTTTTCAAAGTGAAAATCTAAATTTAAATTCTGATGTTGAAGTAGTCGAAAAAATTTTAATTGCACTGCCCTGCCTTGAGAATTCACTTTGGCTGTGGAAACAGTTTTTAACATTGACAGACCAGAAATAACTTGCAAGCATCTCGAGCACCCAGAAGCAGCCGGGTGTCCAGCCTAGACATCTCTCCATGTCACTGGAAGCACATGGCACTACAATTAGATGAAAAAAACCTGATGACCTTTTTTCCAGCCTGGCAGTAATATTATTTATGATCTAGAAAGCCTAAGTGGCTGGGAACCTGTTTGCATGAAAAATTTACTTTTGTTTCTAGGTCACTGATGGAAACAGTCAAAAGATGTTGAAAACTTTGGTGCTAGAGGCCAGTAAGACCAGTGATCTCTTTCAGGCATGATACTCGGCTTTGATTATCTCTGCCTGGTTATGTACTTTTCACTGCCATTTTTGTACTGACATAATTTTAGTTTCATATAGAATACAGACCTCAGCAGAGCTATTTATTTTGTAATAAAACATATTAAAAGAATGAGATATATACATTTTCATTCTAAAGACTAAATTCTAAGTATTTTTGTAACATTTGTTGTTATTATCAAGAGTAGGTATTTTAAAGTACTTATGAATGAGTATAGAGTGGTATGTTTAAACTAGCAAAGGAATGAGGAAGTATGTTACACTTGGTATCCCTATTTGTGATTTGACATGAAGAACAGAAATTATGATAACCAATTAGTCTAGCACTTTAATTTGTGCACACAGAAGATGTTTATTCAGAATGATATGATGTTTGAAAACTATTTTTTCAAATTCTTGATAGCTGGATTTTTTTAAAAGACCCCTAAAAGAATTCAATTAAAACCACCACTTAAAAACATCACCAAAGCTTTGAAACAAATCAGTTTAACAAGTCCTCACTTACATAGCATTGTTATCTTAATAGGAGCATTACTTGACACTTGAGTAGTGCTTTATAAACCAAGCAATTACTCCTCACAACACGTCCAGTGCAGGAGGTTAGTATTTCCACATTAATTTCTATGGGAGAGAAACCAAAGTGGAAAAGAGCAAGACTGTTCAGAACTTGAGGTCCTAGTGTACCAAAAGAAACACTCAGGAAAGCCTCACAACAGCCCTTATCTTCCAGAAGTTGGAAAATACATTTCAGAAGCTTGTAAAGCTGTTCAGCCTTTTAACTGTGTGTCAAAACATGCGACTCACGTATGATTTCAAAAAAAGTGAAAAGAAAATGTTCCAAAGGGAAACAGCAAATTAAATACGTTTGTCTTTGATTAAATATGTTTGTCTTTGCAACTCCACTCTGCCACATGCAGTGATCCTGTTTCGCTTGCATTTAATATGGATCTGGTGTAAAGTGCTTGGGGTTTATCTCCTCTTCAGAACTTTGCAGACTGCCCTTTGGATGCACCCTTCTGTCTCCCTGGGCTCTACCAGATCCCTACAGTGCAAAGACTCCTAACTTAGCTGTTGTAATGAGTTGCCTGAAAAGAGATGATAGGAAAGAGGCTTTCTGTACCTAGGAATCATGGAAAGTCAACAATGTGACATTTATGAAAAACGTTTGTTATTTGCAGTCTGACAAAATTATTCATTCTAAAGCATAATTCAGAATAATACACCTGTTTGCCCTTTTCAGCCAATGCTGTAAGGTAAAACTTCCGTGGATGCAATGGCTGAACTTAGCTAATAATGAACAAAGATGACATTGACTGTAGAGATTTCAAAATGTTTGGCACACTTGGCAGAAAACAATTCTTTTTAGCTGTGCTACTACAGAACCATCCAAAATGAAAAGCACTACAGAACAATTTAAGCAGCACTGGCAAAAATGCAGTTACCTTTTTGAAATTCATACACAATCTTTGAAATAGCAGTCTCTCCCCACACTGCAGAAATAAAAAGCTTTTTATTGGGATCTATATGATTTTCTTCTGGATTAAAATTTTGACACTTCATGTTCTCATACATTGGAAAAGTCCCTTTTAATCTAGCAGACTTCATGTAAACATTGGATCCAATGAATACCACTTTTCTTTCCACCCAACACACAACAGCAAGAAAACACAATGGTGTCTGTATATCAGTGGTGTGGACTGTCTCCATCGTGTCTTGAGCACCTCTGAGGAATGTAGGAACAGTGCCAGACATTAATTTCCATTCACACAGCAGTGCAACTGTTGAGGCTTGTTTCCCTGAAGTCAAACCAGTTACATTTCATTGTGCATTTTAGGCATTCCTGGACAGGCTGTGAAAGAGAAATTTAATTGCAAGGAATGCTTGCATATGCAAAGAGTCATATCTGGCTCAGAAAGTGCTTCATCTGCAGATGGGTGGAGTCTCAAAGAATACTCTTTAAGAAGATTAATAAGAAATTACTCTTATAAATTTTCCTAGTCATCTGCTGCTGGCCACACTGGAAGACAGGTCAGATGAATATTTGGTTTAAGACAGTAAGGCTAATCTAATATTTTAATAGAATCATTCTCCCTCACAATACCTACTGGTGCAGAATGACACCTGTAGGTGATGCTTTCATCAAAACCTAGATTCAAAAAAGTACTTTTACACTCCTGGCATCTTTTGATGACAAGACAAGGGTTAAAAATAAGAAAGAAATAAGAAAGAAAGCTTTCATAGTATGACCCATTTTTTAATATCAGTTTATGGTATTAAAAAATACCAATTTTAAAAAAATTTTCCTATACAGAATATATGTAGAATTTTAAAGATGCCAGAGAAACAAACAGACTTCTGACTCATGTCACTTTGGAAGAAACGTCTCCAAAAGAATGCAGAAGTGGCCACTCAAAAGTACTTTCAGGCCTGTGCCTTGTTCTCAACAGGATATGGAGGGAAGCTTGCAGGTAGACATCCCCACAGATTCCTCACATACTCCTAATACTGTCCCTAGATTTTCTTATCTAGAAATGGTGTCTCTGTGTTTATAACTTTTTAATGGATTTTTGCTTCAATTAGTTTCCACAATGGTTTTCTCAACCATTTTAAACTTTAAAATCTATGCCCAGTGAGCAGCACAGTTCTGCATCTCAAGTACCTGTGCCTGAAAGGAGCTTGTATGCTTCACACTGAAACTGGCACCCACTGGTATTATTCAGCAATCGTCTTGTGGCACTGGAAGAGATAGCTTTCAGTGTACAGAAATTTGTATCAGAACCATTAAAGTGGTTGGATGTTTATCCTTGGAAATGCCACAAAGAAGCAAACAATCTAAAACTGAATTCCACAAGACTTACACCAGAATACAACAGAAATGCATCACTGAAAAATAGATCCCCTTTGAGAAAGTTCCTTATGTATTTCTTCACGGCATTCAGGATTTTTAAAATCCATTAATGTCATTAGGAAAAAAAAATCCTAAAATGGTTTTGGTTTTGGGTGGTGGTGGAAAAAAAAAATCTATGCAAGAAAGATATAAGCCTATAAAAAGAGCATGGATTTGCTCTTGGCCAAAGTTCTTTATCATAACAAATATGTAGAAAATAAAACATTCAAATCGAAAAAGTAACTCCCCACTGGAGTTACTAAACTGGAACTGATTTGGGATTGGAGTAGGAGTTTAGGAACACAGAATTTACTAAGTGTGAGGGAGCATCAGAGCCATCTACTGGGGTCAGTCCATTCCTGCTGCACAGGCTTGTCTGACAAGTAACTGTCTCCCCAGAACTGAAATACTACAGTGATATTTACCTGCAAAATTGCTGTTAAATAATTTTTTTAAAAAAAAATCCATAAAATAGACGAGAAAATAGAAGCTGAATTGCTGATGAACTGCATGCAAGGAGAGGTTTAAGTTGCTTCTCCTTACTTCAGGTTCTAGAAATACTTTTTTTAAAATGTCATTTATTTGTAAATAACAGAAAGGAATAAAATGTTTTCTATGAGTGTTTGGGTGATCAATTTAAAGGTAAAAAAAAAAGTGATAATTAATACTTTTAGTATTACTCATAAATTATTGTTCAAATCTGAGATTGAGATTTTTTAATCTCTTTCCCCAAACATAATTTTACATGTATGCATATATTTTTATACATATATATATTTAGACACACATATATAAGAGGATTCATTTTCTGCTATAACTCAGTCAAGCATTAGAGAATAGAGCAGTTCCTGTGTCCTGTAAACATATCAAAATAGCCACCTCCACTCCCCAAATATTTGATTTACTACAATACTGTAACAGAATTTATTGGAATTTGCAGAGCTAAATTTTCAGCTAGGCCCCTCTTCCAAAATAGATTCTGTATATGCAGAGAAAAACTTCATCGGTACTAAGAAACTACACTTTGAAACTTCTAAAATTAACATGCAGTTCCTTTACCTGTATTGGCCAGGAAAATATGCACTTTTTTCAGTTATAAATGCCTTCACAAGACAATGTAAGATAATGTAGACAATCAAAAGTGAGATTAATTTAGCTGCATTATAATCATACTCCCATCTTCTCCCTTAATTTGACCATGCTGCCCTCCTGTGGATGTCAGGACATTTATAATGCCGTGGCCCAGACTAAGAAAATCTGGTTCAGATCGATCCCTGTTACCTGTTTGTGACAGACTTGAGGAGGAAAGAAAATGCCACCATGTAATCACAAAAAGTGGTTAAATTAAACTTCAGGCCAAGGACTGTGAAACTGATATTTCAAATAGTTTTAAAAAGAGTATTTTAAATTAGTAGAATTTCTTATTGTTCCACAAATCATGAATCTGTGGGAACACAGAGTCATACATATTAATAATACATTTATTCTCAAATTAGGAGGGAACATTCATTGCATAATGATGAGTTACTTCATCTGTTGAAGTGCCAACAGTTGAACACATATATTATAAAGATTATCCAACAACTGAAAAAGAATAGAAATAATTTGCTTAAGTATCAGTATTTGGTAAACCAAATGATGCTAATTAGTTAAACTGCAATCTTTTTTGCCTGGTACAGAGATACCACACACATCTTGAAAAATTACTGAGTAAAAAATATGTTACATCTTTAATGAAAAATATAAAAGACGGTTTGGAAGAGAGGAATCCAAAATTAGGGGGAGGACTATAATAATTTATTCAAAGAAATTATCTCATGAAGAAAAAAATTCTTTTTTTATCAATTACATTTACATAAAGTCCCTGTTGTTAGAAGGTGTGTTAATAATCAACTGGAAATTAATATTATGCATTAAAATATTTATATAACTTGAGCTCATCTACACTCAAGAGTTGTCAGATTTGTTAAACCACTGGTTTAAAAAAGAACAGTGCAAAACAGATCCCTACACCCCTAAAGTACAACTGCTGGACTGGCACAGCACTGTTGGTTTTCTTCCAGATTAAATCTGTAAATGCTGACATACTGTGCTTAAAGTCTTAATGATAAAAAATGTTTTAAATACTTTTCTCTCTGAAGAAAGACTAAAATTTTTAAAAGCTACAAAATGTAGTGTTATTTTCTGATGCTAAAATATGTTAGGAAGTAAACACTTTTCCTTTAGAATCTTCTTTAACTCAGAAACAAAAATGAAAAGTGAAATGTTAAATTTTAAATCAAGCCGCTCTGTCAAAATATTTTTTATATTGTTGAAAAGACTGTGAAATAAATAAGAAGTCTCAGGAATGCAAAAAAATGTAAGAAATTCTTTTGGACCAAACTAGACAAGACATTTAGTTTAGTCATATGCCATTTAGTGCCAATTAGTGAAGTTGCTAACATGCCATTTCAATAAAAAACAAATGACCTAAGTAGTGGGACTAATTAAATGAAATAAGATAATTAAAAGCTTCTCAATATATAATAAAAATATGGCTGAAAGTGTTCTATAATGCTGTCTTTTTATTTTCCCATTATCTGTCATTCTCTGCTGAGTTTTAATCAGTATATCTATATGCACAAAACAGTGTCCAGATGTGAATGTGTTGATGGCAAGAATCAGGTGTTCAATTAAAATATATTGAGTGTGCAAGAAAAAAAACCAAAGCCTTCCATTAAGGAGACTATATACAACTCAATTAAAAATGACTGTAACATTTGTGATTAAAATGAACACCGACATTCTATAATGACAGTAAAATTTTACATTACATGATTACTTTATTAACTTAATCATCCAGTTCTACTCTAAGGATCTCAATTATTTTCTGCTGGAAAATGGATCCATTGCTTCTCAATATGTAAAACAATGGTAAAGCTGCATTTACAGAAATTGTTGGTTTCCCTTCTCTGAAGCTTTTTTAATTTTCATCAGTAGTGAATGAAAAAAACCAATCCTAACACCTTTAGCATTTGTAGAGATCTTAGCCTAGCAAGTGTTCTCAGCTTTTCACAATATTTGTTATATTTAATACCTGTCCCAGATGTGCTGATTGCATAACTCCAATTTCATTTGGATGTTTTCATTACTCAGAATGTGTTTCCAAATGGCTTGACTAAAAGATCTGTAAAATGTCATCCCATGCCCAGCCTGTTGCCCTTAATCTAAAAAGAATCATTCCGCACTCCTGAATCTTTAGACCTCTGCTTAAGATCTTACCCTGCCCTTTGAAACTAAGACTTTAAACCAGACGAAAAAGGTTAGAGAGCTACAAACATTCAGTTTTAGAAAAGAGAATAGCTGTCAGCTGTCCAACTGTGAGGGGAGTACATTTTTAGGCACACTTTTCCACACCAGCACTACTAAAAACTGAGCCAAGTTTCTTACTCTTTTACTTGGTTTATGACATGGTGCATTCTACTGAAGACTTTGAACTTAAAATGACCTCAAAATTTTTGTCAGTAGTCCAAATCACCCATGATAAAAACAGTAACTTTTAAGCCACTGATTTACTGAGCAAGGTAACTAGTTGTGTATTTAGGATTAGGTACACTTCTCTGATCGCAACCATATCGATTTTCAACTCTGGAACCTACCCCTACCAGAACACTTCCCCAACCAATTTGTCTCCAGATTACTCCATACAAACAGCAGCATGAAAGGCAATCTTAGAGGTTGTCATGAGGCATTCAAACCCTGTTACAGGCCCCAGCCAGGTTGTCTTCAGCTATCACTATCAGAGACCTCAAGAGTTTGTCAAGGTTACAGAACTGTAATCAATTCTAATTTGGGAAAGAAGCTGTTGGAAAACAGAACAACAAAACAGCAAGAAAGCAGATAAAAAGAGGGACTGTACCATCTGGAACTGGAACCAATCAGGTTCTCCGAAAGGTGCATGCAGAGTATGGACAGCATAGAGACCCAATTGGGTCATGTGTGACCGTGTGAACTGCAGCAGCAGCAGTGTATAAGAGCAGTGTAATGTACGCAATAAAGGGCTCCTGCCTTAATCACATTGGTTCGTGGTACGAGGGTCCTGTTCACCCGCAAGAGGTCTTTGCTGTCTGTTGCTCCAAAGACAAACCACACACAGGATTTAACACACCTGTGCAGGAATTACCATGCATACACTTTTCTTGAGTCCCCACTCAGAGCACTGTGTCCAGCCAACATAAGGACAAGGACCTGACGGAGTGAGTCCAGAGGAGGGTCACAAAGATGCTCAGAGGCACGGAGCACCTCTCCTATGAAGAAAGGCTGAGATAGTTGGGGTTGATCAGCCAGGAGAAGAGATTTTGAGGAGACCTTAGAGCAGTTTTTCATAACCTAAAGGGAGTCTACAGAAAACTGGAGAGGGACTTTTTACAACGGCGTGTAGTGATGGGACAAGGGGGAATGGCTTTAAGCTAAAGGAGGGTAGATTTAGATTAGATATTAAGAAGAAATTCTTTCTTGTGGGGGTGGTGAGACACTGGAAAAGGTTGCCCAGAGAAGTCGTGGATGCCCCATCCCTGGAAATGTTCAAGGCCAGTGTAGAGGGGGCTAAGAATGCAAAACTCTGTATGAAAGCATCACCACACTGATGACATTGCAGAAACTGCCAGGCTACCAAGGTGATGCCTATTTGGGGATGAGACATACTCAAAGCCCCTGACGAAACAGTACAGTATTGATCTGCCAGCACAATTGTGTTGACATTTAACAGGACATGGACTATTTAAAGGGAGCCAGCTATGACAAACATGCTGTTTGAATAAAACAAGAGTAGTGCAGGACCATGGGGCTCTGCTATTATGTGCAAATTAAATGCAATACAATAATAATTTTAATTATACTACTGTGGAGAAAAAACAAACCAAACAAACCACTTAATTGTATTTATAAAGAGTTACCTCTGCCTTTACATTCAGTATTGTGTTAGAATTGTTTTTGCCCATAAAGAATAGTGTATTATGAATTGAAATCCACCCTCAGACCCATGATAGCCCAACTGACTCTACAGTTTCTGCAGCAGCATTCTGACACACAGGGTGGATTAGATTGGTTGCATACTTTTAGTTTCTGAAAACAATTTTGCTATCTTAAGTACCTTTGATTTTATAGCTTATATTTCAAAAGACAAAAATTAGGTGAATTTTACCTTCCTACATGTAACAGATGGACAGCACAAGAAACAGAAGGACCTAAGAGGTAGGTGGCATGCCCCCATCCTTGCAGTTAATAGGACTGGCACTCTCAGTATTGAAATAATGCCATGCCAGGCCAGACCATATGCAGTGTCAACATACGTCAGGTGAAAATAACTCTCTTAAATTTGATGTCACAGATTAGTGTATAGTAGCAAGAAACAACTCAGATCATCTGACAAGAAAGGCTAATAAATAAACTGCATCTTTCACCTGCCTTTATGGGGGCTATGCTTATTTGTAGTAGAATAAAGAAATATAAACAAAACCTAAAACATTTATTTAAATGATGTTTGGTCACGCAGTCTGGGAAAATAAGTATATTGCTTAGGTGACTATGTACAGCATAACCCTATGGATATCATAATCAGTTACATCTTCACTACTACAGACTCATGCATGTAAGGGAAGTTTCTGGACAACTTTCAAAAGAAATTAAGATGGCAAGAAGTGAAACATTTTAATCTGAAATAAATAAAAATATAATACAAAATAACACATAGAGTCTACCATATATAATTCTGGAATAGGTTAAGAAGCAGGAATACTTGCCAATATGCAATTTCATTCTAATGATACTGTCAGCATATTTTGAGTGCATTTCAGAGCAGCAAATTCAAGCAAAACTAAAAGTCAGATTTTGCTCTGAATTATACTTTTTCAAAGCTATGGGAATTGTGTAAAGATAGCAGAAAGAAATTTCAGGAGAAGCCAACCTGAACTTTTCAGTCAGACCAGCGTCTCCTCAACTATGATGTAGAGTTACTGTGAAGCTCCCGATACCCTGAACTTACTACTGCAAATTTTAGAACACTTCTGATAGGATAAATGTCTTCCTCATTTATTGTATTAAAATAAACAGCCTGCTTCATGTTTTCATTTTAGTAAGACAAATGATGCATGGTCAAAAAAAATGTCTTGCCTGTATTTCACCTCAAGTCCATGAAATTATTCAGATCATGCTCTTCCCTGTGAGGCCCTAATAAGGCATGTGTTTTGCTACAGCATGACAACATTTAATTTTTTAATACTATCTTCAATCCACACAGCACTGACTGGTCAGCCCATCTAGTCTACCTACTTGGTAGAAAAAACACATGCAAATGAAACTTAGAAGTTATTACTTGGTGTTTTAGAAAAGAACCCCAGTTACAGATCAATTCCTCCCGTAAAATTTAATGAACTTAAAGTCTATTTTCAGTAAAATATTAGTGCACCATTTCACCTTCTAAGAGCTTTGCTCTTCTTAAAAAAAAATACAGAAAAATTTTTTTTTGCACAATAATAACTTTACAAAGTTCTGGTTTGAGCATATCCAATAACAGGCTAGACCGTTTAGAGTGCGTTTCTTTGTATTTTTAAAAAATCCAGTAAAGCAAATATATACAAGCACAAATGCAAGATTTCACAAGATACCATGTATTTAATGTACTATCAGGATTGAAACCTTAATGGAACCCTTAACATGGGCATCAGTAGAAGATGTTGCCCAGTTTGGCCCAACCACTCTCAGGTACTTAAATTAAAAACCTAAAGAAAAAAGGAATTATCTACATTGGTAAATTAGTATGAGTAAGGAGTGTGCTTTTGAAGAAAATCCCTTCATTGCCCCAGAGTTGCAGCACTTGGTTTATGCTGAAGAATTGATTCAGGGCAGGTGAAAAAGGCTCCTCTCAAATTACATGAAATCAGCTGTGGTGCTCAGCTAGTGTACCTCACATATTCCAGCCACAAGGGTGCTGTAAGTCTAGGACCAGACACAACAGAGACTGAACTAAATCTGCAGAAATGCATATGAGGTGATTACCAGATCCTCAGCAATCAGTCTCTGTACAGATCTGTTTGGGCACACTTCACACTTGGCTCCCTTTGTAGTCAAGGAGACAAATGCCAAACAGAGTTCAGGTCTTCCACATTACCACCTCTTCCCATTGGGTAACAATTTTGGTAGCCATCAGTGGCTAAAAATCCTTCATAGGTGCCTCAGACAAGTCCAGTTTACTGCTCTTTTAACCATTTGTTCTTTAATTCTTCTCTCTGCATGGTAGGATTACCACATGCTATTAGCCTTCTTGGTACAGGGCTGAATCTCATCCCACTGTTTCAACAAGTGGCTGTTGCTAGAAGGTACTCAGTCGACCAGGCTCTCTCAGCAGTGATGCTGCATTCAAACTTGCCCAAGTGGAGAAGACATGAACTAGGAGTCAGTCACATAAAATATGATGACAAGTCCTAAGTGATGCTGCAGCACAGCTCAGCACCATCTTTATACCATCTTCTCCAATGTGATGATGTTTTTTCACTTATTTTTGTCCTCACACATGCACGCAAAGACCAGTAAGTTGAGATGGGAAGAGCTTTAAAATTAAGAATTTAAAGAGTTTTAAAGTTAATTGATAGTATAGAGTAGAAAAATCTACCTAGTTGTTCTATGGGTCACTGAGATGTTTGGTCACAGGTTCTGAGATACTACATGACAAGAATAAAAAGAATTGGCATTTACATACAAATTCAAGGCACCATTAAGGTAAACCATAAGGGATAATCCCTGCCAAAAGAAGAGTTTAGGGCACAGTGAGACTGTGAAAACCTGCACTAAAGAAGGCTGAGAAGAGAACAAGGTACAAAACCCAGCAGGCAGGAAATGGACAGGTACCAGCCTGACCACTCACTCCAATTGCTTATTTTGTGAGGTTGAATAAGCACTTTAGCAAAGACAAACCAAAGAAGGATTTGACACACATGCAGTACTGATTATAATCCCTACTATTACAGGGATTTTCTGCACCTAATCAATTATGCATACTCCACCTTAGTGAAGGCAAGAGGATATTGAACAAGTGTTGCTTCAGTTATGACCTAAAGACAATACATATACAACTGAACTTGCATCACTGCCCATCACAGAGCTGAAGAAAACCCATCTTAACATTTCAGAAGCACTGAGTTTTAAGGTGAAATATAAAATGAGAAGCACCCGTTATAAACAGTTGGTTTTTTAATGTGAGATTAGAATCACAATTTAAATATAAATTACCTATTAATAAGAACAGATTCTTAAATCTATTCTCAATTCTTTACTTCATTTTTAAAAAAAAGTTATGAGAAAAAGCAAACCAAAATTTTTCATAAGAAAATAAATATTCTAAGTTTTACTCTCAACCTTGCCTAACCCAGAGACATTTTTCACATGAAGTCTGTTGTGATTAAGCTAAGTGAGTTTGGATCTAAATTTGTACCTCAGCTTTTACAAATATTTCAGATTAATTACTATGGAATAAATGAAGAATGACACCTTAATTAGTAATGCTTCTCTTAGCAATTAGGATTCTCTTGGCTTCTTTTAGCAATTAAAGTGGCAGTGGCGTATCGTTAAGGTCTTCAAAGATTCCCTGTGCTTCCTCAGAAGCAATTACTATGTGAAGCACTGAAAATCAGGCTCATAGCTATAATCTGTTCTCTAAGGATCTAGCAGCAGGATAAACACTTTTGCTTCTTCCTTCCATAGTAATTTTGCATTAACCCATTATCATGATCCAATCAATCATTAATGTAATTTTAATGTGTCATTTTTCATGAAGTTCAATTTTATTTTTAAAAAGTAACTGATTATAGTAAATTGATTTTGCAAATATGTGATAGTAAAATCATTTAAAAGAACACAGTTATCACATCCGCACTTTTCTCCATGGCAGGATGCTAACATTCATTTAACACAAAGAAATAGCAGCATTAAGCACAAAGTAGCATAGAGTGAGAAAACACCCACATGAGACACTTTGGTATAATAATAGTAACACCTTCATACATCACTAAAAGTGCAGCTTATAATGTGCATAGGAAATTTTGACCTTAATATATATAAGTACATGTTCCTTTATGAATGTAAAAACAAGGACAGGTTTGTCAGAATTTAGCAAGATAAGATAGCTACAGCTACAGGAATGACATTTTTGACCCCAGACAAAAACCCCAAAAATTATACACCACTGCTTTTGAATCCAATTTAAATTTGCTTACTCATTATGGGCCAAAATTTGACCAATATTTCTGCAGAAAATAAATATAATGCTTTAGTTTTTTAGTTTTCCATTACTTTCTCAGATCTCTCATTCCATGTGTTGGAAGTTTTTAAATACTTGGGTTTACTCTGTGCTGAGATTTATGAGTTTTATCTTGCAGAAAGGGATTCTCACACGCTTGTCTTCAGGGTCTCAAGGTCTTGGATCTTCAGAGTCAGCAACTGTCTCAGACTTACTCTTGAAAAGGAAGATATTCTCCTCTTTGTAAATTTTATTAAAAAGCTCTTATGGTTTCAAAGGAATCACATTAACTTCATGCAGTAGTTAACTTACAGATCAGCCATGACAGTCCTTTCCAGTACAGGGTGTTCAGCAATGACTACATTTAATGAAGTATTCCGACGTTTGCAGTCGCGATTCTTCTCACAGCAGTTTGTGACATATCTTTCCTCAGGATTATTCACTGAGTAGAGAAAATATGCTCTACACATACAGGTTTGTGGTGCTGGATATTAGATGACACTTTGGCACACCCTGATGTAAAGTAAGGAGCAGGCATTCCTGAATATGCAGTGGTATTTGCTGAGCTGTATATTTCAGGTGCTGATCACATTTTTTTACCAACCCCCCTTTTTTTCTTCAAGAGTCCACTGTGTTTGAATTTCAACCAAAGCCTATTTCATCAGCCACACAATGTATCTTCTGTGAGTGGTAAAGATCTGGCATTAATACAGTTTGGTTCAGAACTACAGAATCACCCACAGCTACCACGCTTGTCCTGAGCAAACCTGAGCTTGTCATGCTAGGTCTAGACTGAATGTGGATTGGGAAATGAAACTTTGTAGTTCACACCTCTTTTGTCTTTGAAGTTAAATAAACTCAGCTGAAACTCTGGTACTTCTTTACACCTTCATGTCAGAAATTACAATGAAATCTTTTGCCCAGTGTCTCAAAGGTATATGGCAAGCAAATATCACACTGTCCACACACTGAGTCTAAACATGAGCCAACTCTAATTCAAAAGTGTGAACATGTCAGCGACCCCAACAGTTCTGTAGGGCAGGTGCTGGCATCACAGTGTCAATTTTTGCGTTTTGCGTGGGGTTTTGGCCAAATATTATGTCTCTCTCTGCTACCAAGCCCCATGACCTCTTCAATTACAGCAAAAGAAATCTCAAACTCACTTTTGCTTCATAAATAAGTTTCTTAATGGGAGAATTCCCTTCAGAGATACATGCTTTTGTTCATTTTCTGTATTCCAGACATCCCCATTAGCTTATAAGGTACTCTTTGGAAAAGAGCGATTTGGGCAGATGAGAATGAGGTTCTTTGGATGCCTCGGGCACTACAGAGGCCAGCTAGATCAAGCAAACTCTGTTGCATGCCATTTGCCAGTAACAGGACAGACAAGGAAAACTGTGCACAACATAAAATCATAGTGAGAGGGAGTGAGTGACTAAGTTTTACTTAGACCCAGCTGAGATGAATGCACACAGCTCCTGGGACAGGATCATCGTACAGCAGACTGCTGTGTCCCACAGTGTTTCAACATGTTGTAACAAGATTTCACAGGGCAACAACTGTGACAGACAGGAGTCAGGAGTATTTTTGTTATTTGGTTATTGAATCAAGCACAGATCTTTACTTTGTGGTAGGCACCCCTTTCCCATACATGAGGAAGACTGGCTGGGGATTATCTTTTCACAGAGGAATTTCAAATGGCCCAAAGCTAGTGGAAAAATCTCCCATTTGTATATGGATTGCTGGTCATCTCAAAAAAAACCTGGAAGGCCTGATGCTGGCAGTGGGAAATCTCTCACGCATTTTTAGAAAGATTTACCTTCTAAATGTATTTGAGACTAATTAGGAGTAATTGTAGTAGAAATGACAAAGATATTAACTACTGTTCTTAGGATAAGAAATTTTTTTGAAAAAAACTGGAGGTATTAAAAATACAAATAGAGCATATCTACTGCCAAATAGAACAAGCTGTATGTGTTAGAGGACAACATAAATCCTAAAATGTCACCAGTGTAGACACAAAATTCTTACAAGAATTAATTTAAGTGATGCTTATTTCATACAAAACATTTATTGAATTCCATAAGCTGTGAATAAGGATGAATTTATTCATCTTCATAACTATATAAATAGAAACTACTCTATAAAGACCAATATACTAGGAAACCCAAGAAATATCAGTAGAAATGAAGATATTTCTCCTAACTGTATTGTTACTTGTAGCAAATTGTCTTACTATCTATCAGATTAGCCTGAGTTTCATTTAAAATAAAAGGAGACCACAACACTTTCACTTGGGCAGCTATACAGTTTATCTCTTACCTAAATTTAGATTTGAGAAACTGTGAATTAGGCAGAAGAAAAGGATGACATGCCTGAAGCACACCTCTTGTTCTGTTAATTCACCTTTTCAAAGCTTTGCGTCTGGTCACTGGGCACTTAAATTAATTTAGGAGATAACCTATACTTCTGAGTGCAATATAATAGAGAGAAAAGTTTACCTTACCACCTTCAGTATACCTTTTCTGTTTTTCAGTAGCCAATATCTTAGGCCAACCACTCAGATAAACCAATGTGTCAAGGTATCCTACCTTACATAGTAGTTGCTTTGAGAAAACTCTGAGAACTCTTACAAAGCCTAAACACCTAAATTTTTTGGCTGTTTTAGTGAGCCCATATGATTAAATGACCAGAAAATAACTCCAAACTATCTGATGCTATGTAAAGCTTGCAAAATTCAAACAAACTCAACAGTTTCTTCCATCTGACTTCTTCTATGCTTCTTGGTCTTTCCATTCACACACCAAAAAATAAGCATTCTACCAAGGGACAGGGAGCACTTTGCTCTTCGATGCAGTAGCTGAAGCCATTGCTCTGCTACCCTTCCCTAAGAAGAAATGCAATAGCAGCAAACAGAAAGCTAGATGGTGCTACTATGCTGACTTTATGGTTACAATTAGCTAGGCAGCACACAAACTTGGAAAGACAAATCAAATACTATAAAGGGATCCAGAAGAGTTTGCATATGTAGATGAAGAAATGCTGTGGTTAGGTAAGTATTTGAGTATTTTAACATTTGGTTCATGCTCTGTTGATAAGAAATGAAAAAGCAACAGGAATCTCTTAGATAATCTGTTCTTGCTTTTGAAAGAGAAAAACATTAAGGAGAAACATATTTTCAGTAACTGTTGAAAAGTAATATATAAAGTTTCATCTCATAGAAAGCAGTACTAATTGAAGAAGCCTATGCTTCATATTAACATAACAAGCATTAGTAAGAATTTTCTCAGATGTTGCAAACATCTTAGATATTACTGTAGGTTTCTAGCACTTTCCTTCACTTTGAAGCAATTCTACACCTATTCACTTAAGAAAAATTAAATTTGAAGGTTAATTTAGCCAAAAATTTCTTTCTAAATCATCTTTGTCCTGTTGGTAAAACAATTTTTTTAGAGTTATTCTGACATATTCGTGTGTTTTGGCTCAGAGACTCAGGACTGACACATTTCAAATTACGAAGGCATCTGTGACAGGGAGCTTGCAGCGCTCGCTAAGAGAAGTGTGATTGTATTCCTGACATCTCACTTTATCTGCATAAACTGCAATAGAGTAATTCCAATGTATTCACCTTGCATATTTTTCTGAAATAATGATTGTGGGAGCTGATCTCATCTTCAGATCAAACATCTTCAAGTTGTAAAGGTAATTCTGTTTCTTGTCCTGCTCTTCTTTGCCAAGTGACCACGGGCAAACAGCCCGTAAGAGCTGGCACCAGCCTCATTCTGGCTGCCTCCAGTGCCCCCGTGGCTCCTCTCAGCTGGGCTATGAGCTCAGCAGCAGCAGTGACTGCAGTTTTTCCAGGCAGCAGGCACACACGGCAGCCCCACCACTGAGAAGCCAGCAGACTCAGGTGCTATCCTCAGCTTTGTCACCAAATTCCCTGTGACCCTGGGTGATCTCTGTTTATTCCTGTGTTTCATTTCACTCAGCTGCAAACCAGATTATGCTCATCTTCCTCTCTAAGGATGGGTGACAAGTGTCATAAAAATGAGAGGAAAAAATTACTTATCCTCCAATTCTGTGTTGTAGAAGACTGCTAACCAGAGCATTTGCCTCACAGATTTCCTTTAGTTCTGAAACTACAGCAGTAGGAAGAGAAATGTGATTCCTCAGTCACATTCAAGAACCACTAGCTGTATTTACTGTCTATAAATGCTCTCCCAAGAACACTTCAGTTAATTGCAAGTGCAAAGGAGAAAAAAATTTAAAACGTTAGCAAATTAATGGTAATCTTTATATTCTCAAAACAGATCCATAAAAACAAAAGCAAAACCAAAGCAAATCCCAAATCAAGTTTTGAGAGCAAAATGATTTCACACAGATTCCTTACTATTACGGAGACCACGAATTTAAAGAAGTTACCAAAATATTTTCTTTCTAGATGAGAGACAGAAAATTCTAAGTGCTTGTAGAATGTTTATTCCAAATGCAAAAGTTTAAGAAATTAAAGATATATTATTTATATATGAAACATGTCATAGCAGAAAGCAGAATTGAACATAAAAGAATGAATTTTGCCCTTCAAATCTTGGAAAAGGTTCAGGACAAGAGCTAGGCTGAAATGCTGTACTTTGGAAGTCAAATCCAAATTATACCACTTTGTAACCATGTTCTGTTCAGGCTGTTCAATTTGTAAGAATTTAATTTAATTTTATTATTTATTTTTCTTTTTTTTTTTTTTTTTTTTCGGTGAGACCACTGAGCATTACTAATCCTTTTAAAGCAGGCTTAAAAAAAACCAAGTCATTCAGAAGCAATAGAATAATACCCTGTAGTAACCACTAGGCTATGCTAAGATACAACTAAACAGGCACACTATCTACTTTTTTAAATAATGCATGATTTAAATGCACACAGATGTGCAAAGGCACATCCAAAAACCCCCATGCATTAGAGAAGGGATTTAGAGTAACCCACATATCTTGAGTCAATTAACCGGTCCTGCTGGGGTTTTCAACCCTAAAATAATTAGGAATTAAGGAGATCCAACTGAGCCTTCCTGAAGCAAACAGATCCTCCCTAATGCTGCTGCTCTAACTCAACAGAAAGAAACAGGCTTTTAGCATTTTACAGAGAAAGCTTTTAGCTCAAATTTTACTCCTTTCCTCTGATGATTGTTATAGATTCAAGACTGCAACAGAAAAGAAATATGAGAAATGGTAAAAAAATCTCCTCTTTTATGGATGTTTGCTTTACTAAATAAAGGAGATTTAAAAAATATCTTATATGTGCTCTTCATTTTAGACAAGGGAAAGGTTACCACATTCTATGAGAAGACAAATGCAATACAAATTATGAGAAAGGAATCCAAAATACATAAATTGTCAATAATTGGAACTGTTCTAAAAATCCCCCTTATTGAGCGATATTTACCTTGTCATTACTCAGACTAGCTGTGTATGCTTTGCCTTGTAATATACTGACAGAATTCAGATACAAAAGGATAGTTATGTATCATTCAGGTTAATTACTACTTTGAGAACCTTTCATGCAAGAATAACAATAAAAATGTAAAATAAGTAATAGGATTATGTTTACTGTAAGATGTATAATAGTATTCAATTTTTTTAAAGCATGTAACAGAATACATTGGAAAAACATGAATTGTTTCCTTGATCAAGCATTTTTTTGGAAATCATATTAGTGGAGTAACACTAGATTACCTGTATGAATGTGTCAACATAAACCCTTTTTTTGGAGAAGTACAAATGAACTGCAATTGAGATTCACAGTAGTGTTGAGTTATGAAGACTTTTATTTCTTGCTCTTAGAAAGGTTAAAATTCATAATTAAAAATCCCAATCTTATAATCTAATTTAAAATATAATTTTTGGTTATGACTGTGGAAATCAAAGAGAGAAAATGATATGAAGGTGCTGCAGTCTAGAATACTATTTGTCACTGAAGTACAAGGCAGTATAATTTGTAGAATTCAATATTCTTGAAGCATAAATGCAAGACAAGTTTTGAAGTCTTCCAGTATATCCTCTGTGCCAGTAAGTAAAGCCAGTCTTAAAAAGGAGAAACTTTTCTGAAGAGATAAAATTGAAATCAAACCATTTGACAGGGCCTGTGGGTTTTGCCAACCCTGCAGAACCTGAAATATTTGGGCACAGTTCCCATATCTAAATAAACTGTCTCTTATTGTATTTAGATAGAGTATTAATCTACTAAAATCCATCCTTCTGCAATTGGCTATGGGACAAAATTTGAATTCAACTCTGAATCACTTTTGACACTCTCAACTGAAAATAATTATGTAATACCAGCAGATTGCCTTCTTTTCCTATGAGACATAAGAATCCTGTACATTAGTTTGTTAACTGAGACTGACACACAGAAAACATTGTCTAGTTCAAACATTGGTTAAGGATAAAGCATGAGATGCTTCTGAAAAAATACAATGAAGAATTAGAACTTTACTGGGTTGAACACACTAACTACACTAGAAGTCTCTTATAAAGGTTGTAAAATTCAGCTTGCTGACATGATGAAATTCCAGGACAAAGGATAATCACATTCTGTCATCCTTTTATATCCCTTCGTTTTGTGCACTCTATGATACTGTACTTAAATATATGACCACAGTCTGACAATAAAATAAAATAAAATAAAATAAAAAATATAGACAAAAATCTCCCTGTCATTTTCACAATTCAGGATAGCAGCAGCTGCCTTTGAGCTCTTCAGCACTTTATTTTGTCCTATGGCCTCCTTCATTATGTTTTATGCAAACACTGCTTTACAGAGAGACTTGAGTTATTTGCATTTCCACACTGTGCAGGTTTTCCAGGGAAGTGCAGAGCCTGGCACTGTTATAACCCTGCCCAGCAGAGCACTTTGGCTGAGTGAAGTGACGATGCCTCCACTCCCCCAGCTCCTCCGGAGTGCAGGAACCTTTCCTACTGGATGCTTCCCAAGATTGATATTCATAAGTGTATGATCCTGGGAGGTGGTACTATTGTCCCTTGATAACAGGACAACTGAAATACCAAAAATTTTAGGCTTCGGATATTAATTATTAATTAAATTATTCTTTAATGGTCAGACAAGACTACTGGTATAAACCAGCATGGAAAACTGATCTGGGAGGGGCTAGGAAGACTTTCTGAAGACCCCAGAAGAACATCTCCTTGTCAAGATAGCCTCTGGGGAAACACAGGAGCATGATGAGAGGAAATATTGGAGCCTTCTCCTTGTTGCTGGATCCAGTTGCACGTTACACTCTAATTGGGGGTGCAGAGAGCATGACCCCAACATTATCAGTGACCTGATCAAAAATGGGAACTTCTCCTAGTCATTGCATAGGTAGGGGCATGGCAGCACAACACCCCTGATATGTGCAGGGTGAAGTTTGCAACTGAACCAGGTCATGTGCAGATGAATCTGTTGCCCATCATTCTTTGCTGATGTGGTTCAAGACAGCCTGCCTCCATGCTGCCTTTTGACAAGCCTACTGAAGCTGGTGGGCAGCACCATGCCTCCCTGCATCCTGCAGTACTGCCAACAGGCTGAAAACCTTCCAGCAGCAGGAAACTGAATCCATGCTAGTGGGCTGCATCTAGATAAGGATGCACCACCATCACCAAACCAGGCGTTTGGTGAGTGCAAATGAATGGGCCAGGAGGTGGGACTCACAGGAGAGGATCATGCTTTAGTACAGACACTGTCCTCTCCAGCTCCTCTCTACTCCAATTTACTCACATCAGCTGAGTCTTTCTGCTCTCTCCTGCTACATTCACTTATGTATTTACTGCCCTGCTTTGAAGTTTTCTCGTCTCAGTTCCAGTCTCCAAGCACAGTAGCTCCAGTTCCCCGCTGACTCTATGACTGGTTTCCCTCTCTTTCCTCACACCTTATGGTCACCAGCCACAGGTCTCCATCCAGCAAGTCTCATTGATACAAGTCCTAATCATTTGTGTCTAAGTTTCACAAAACCAAAACAAAGGATCAGATTGATACGTGGGAAATGTGAGCCCAACTAATTAACACTTTGACAAAACTTTAGTCAGTTTGGTAGTTCTTTTTAAAGAAAGTATCATATATAGGAAATTTTGGCATGTACTGCCTGTATACAGTGAGCAGAACACAAACAGGAGGAGACCAAAAAGAAATCTAAACAGCATGGACAGTACATTGATTCTTTGTGATTGCTTCATAACAAAAGATACAGACTTGCTTTAGCAACATTACCTGTTTTTGCAGCTGGGCTGAGGAGCAGTGGTGGCAGCTGACTAAAGGAGCTGTCTTTATGACTAATCTATTCCATGTTGTTTCAGTGTTAGACAGAAAAACACCCTTAAACTGGCATTCATACATAAATTTTTTTCAAGAGAAAGACCATACAGCAGACAGGGAAAGAAAGGGGAGACTACATGGCAAATATCACTCCATTCAGGTATATGATTAATTCTATTTTTATGAAAAAACACCTTTCTCCTAAATATTTTTTAACAAAGTACCATAAATTGTAACATTCAAAACTAGTATCTAAATGAGACTGTACTCTTGGTTCTGCATTTCAGACTTAGCTTGTCATCTGTCTTTACACATCACTGAACATCTGAAATGAATGTTATTCCTGACTAGTCCAAACTTTATGTATAAAATGAAGATATAACACAATACCATACTATAGGAAATGTTTTACAAATTTATAAGGTTTTACAAACTTCATGGTTTTAGATGCACTTCGTTAAAAGTGTCTCACAGGCACAGGGAGACAAAAAAATAAAATAGAGACAAGCCAGGAAATGGACACTTACCCACAGTGTTTCATGTGAGGGGGTTTATCCATTCTCACCGCCAGTTTAATTTTCAGATCACTGTCCTGGCTGTTTTTGGGAACTATCATTTTATGCAGATCAGGGGTCTTTGGGCTATTGGACGTTGGATATAACACTACCTGCAAGTCATGAAAAGAAAAACCTCAGCAAGTTGATTAAAAAAACCCCTGGTAGTCTTTAATGGAAACATCTAAGCAGTGAAGATTCTTGTTCCTTCTCCTCCAATATGAAAGTGACTAAAAAAAATTTCATAAATCTAATAAACCAGCTGACTTAATCTTATTGTAACAGACAAATTTCAAAAATTAACTCCTTCCTTCTCTTATAAATGGGAATTTTCATATTATGAGTTAATAAATTTTCCTCCTGTTAATACATTCTGAATTGATGACTTTTTTAAAAAAAATGAACAGCTGGCATTTCAAAAGGGTCATGTACAATTAAATAGGAACCTAAACTTTTACATTATTCAGTGCTCTGCTGGAAACACCTTTTGAAGCAATTTGCTGTAGAATTATGCAACAGATCAGCCCTCAGTAGTGGCACTGCTTGAGAGAAGATAACCAAAGTATATGTCTTGTTACTGTCTCCAATTTTTGATCAACAGCATTAATAAAAGTCAATTTTAGTAAAAAACACAGAAGTTGTAGATGAATTTCAAAGAATCTTGGCTGCAAATGGAATATAATAAATTTAAGATACTATGTCCAATTCACATGTGATATGACACAAACCTTTTGTTTAATCTACATAAATATACCCCAAACCATTGAATTTTAAAGATTTAATTTAAAAAAATTTGAATAAATTTCTTGAAAGTTTTACTAACAATTAATTAGTGTTAGTCACAAGCTGTCAAATATTTATTTACCATCCAAAAAGTTTATCCATTTATAGCCAGTACAATTATAAATTACTGCTTGATCAAATCCTTACCTGCAGTGACATGTACAGCAGTTAAATGCTGCTGGAACATAATTTCCTTTCATTCTTATTATAAGTGCTACTTTTGAACTACTTTAGACTCCAAAGTATTAAACATACTTATTGGGAGACTTTCATAACATTCAGTGAACTCTGAATTACCATTATCATTTCAAAAGTAACAACACACTAAAAAGCATCATTCTTCACATCTTTCATTTCTTGAAAAATGAAATTAATCATTATGTTGACCATCAAGTTAATTTCTTACACATAGTGTCTCATGTCATATATCTAAAACACAATACATTGTCCCCTATGCTACTATGAAGGTTAAATCAAGTATTGGAACAAAACTGTCCAAGCAAGTATAAATCTAACAGACATTAATAAGCCAAAAATATTACAACAGTGTCATTCAGATCTAATCATCTGAAAGATGGTGTAAGTGGAAGGCCTTCAGCTTCTCATCTCAGTATTTTGCAGAAGCACATTCCTGCATCCTGTTAATATCAGGAGCTCCAGTCAAGCAGAGAAATATGATGCATCACTCCTAATCAAATATGCAACCTTTGTAAAACCAGTGGAAGAAAGAACCTGCCAGATCTATTGAGTGCATTCAGTACCTTTTAAAGAGATAGCAGAAGAATCAGTATATTTGGATTTTAGCAAAGTAGGAGTTTACTTTTTTTTTTTGCAAATGCACAGAAACCACTATTTATAACAGAGCTTATTCCTTCTTTCTGATTTTCATTCTGAGTAAAAGGCACTCCTTAAAAAACATTATGAGCATGGCAACCTTAGTGTTCTGATGTATCAAAGGGAAAATAAGTTTTTGTTTATCCCTTTAACTGTAAGATTATATAAACAGAATTATTATACATTCCTTGCATTTAATCACTAGGCATCCACATAGGAGTGGTGATGTTAAGAATTTTTCCTTTTCTACAGGTTGCAGTTCCTGTTGTCCTGTTAAAGCTTATTACTGTTCATGCATCTTAAGTGACATCTTTCTCCTGTCAACTTCCTGAGATTTTAGAATGCTGATGAAAATAAAAGCAGACAAGAGTATAATTAATTTATATCTGCAGTACTGAAAATTCCTTTTCTGAATTTTAAAGAAATGTTATGGAGCTTCAATTTCAAACCTCTCAGAATAAGTATCTGTCAGACTATTTAGGCATGCCCTGTGGTGGGTTACACTTTGTCATGCCTTCCAGCTTTAAACAGCGAGAGCTTGAGAGAACTTTGTAATCAAACTTTTTGTTACACACAAACACATGTATGCACATGCACACAGAGCATCTGACAGGCATTAATGACTTCACAATAACCTGCACACTAATATTGCCCTTAAGGGCAATGATAACTATTGTGCACCACACCATCAGGTGGCACAGCCTGTAAGCTCCCACAAAATCACTGAAACCAAAACACTTCACAACTGCTCCTTGATAAGAAAAGTAAAAAATCACTGAAATTTCTATTAAAAACATTTTCTCCACTACGGAACACTGTAATGTGAGGTCCCTTTCTAAGGTTATTCTGTCTCAGAATTCCTCTCAGCACTGTTCAAGGGGTTTTAATCTTCTGGTTGTTTCATAATCTTCTTTAAAAAAATGAAATGGTACCAACTCACATGTCTTCTCTGGCACATATAATAGTCACCTAGAGGATACCCTCAGTGTGCCTAAAACTTTTTGGTAAATTTCATAAAATTTCTACTGCATCATATATTTTTGTACTACATCATATATTTCTGAACTTTTATTTTATTTTATTTTGATTTATTTTATTGTTCATATACCTGCAGATATCACCATGGTAGGTTATGCAGCAGCAGAGAATTATGAGTTTGGACAGTGTTTACCATAATTATACTAACAGATAATCTAAAAAAGTATAATGAACTATTAATGACCCGAAAGCTACATAGAGAACATAGTTTCTGTGCATTGCATTGCTCCAACTCATTTAAGGCAAATTAATAGTATCAGAACAGTGTGGGTTGAGATAATTCAGTAAATTAAATCATCTCGTAATTATTAAAAAATACTTGACCATGTGTTCCAATTATATCTAGCATTACATTTCCTCAGACCACACTGTAACTGAGAAAGTGTCAAGTTCACTTCATGCCTCTCCTAATCTGGATGTAAAATAAACACAGAAATCTTAAATATTATAGAGCAACATTGTAGGCATTTGTGCAAAGTGATGGTCTCAAAATACTGTTTCTTAGCTGTGAATGACTGAAAATGTTTCTGTCTTGGGTTTAAAAGATAACAGGTTAAAAGACGTTGAAGCTAATATCATTTGACAACTTAAGTAACCACCATTTTTGTGATTCCATTGTGCATTTAGGTGCCCAGGTGGATCACAGTAGAAGAAGTTAATTTAAGTACACCTGAGCCAAACAGTCAATCCAGACAAGCAACTATTAATTCTATTTTTGGCCCATTGATCGTATCTTCTTTTAAAGGTATGAAAGAAAGACTGAGTTGCCCAAAGTACTTTAAAAGCTTAAACAAACCAAACTGGGGGCAGCCTTGTTTTCTCAGAGAAGATAATTGAGCAAAAGGTTCAGAGTGAACAGCCTGTGCAGAAAGATCTCCTACAGGTACTCTCATGAGATAGAACTCTCAGGCTAACCATTCCTGGCTATAGTTGTCCTGTTGTCAAAAGAATAGGCAGCCTTCAAAATGGACTAATGAAAGCAAGCAGACTGGCAAGTTTTAAGCACCTCAAGAAAAATCAAGAGTCAAGATACTCCCTACTTTTTCCCCACTCTGCCCCTTGTTTCACTGAGTTTCAGTCAACTTGTGTTCTCACTTTCTGGATGCTCCCCATCTTCTACTTCCACCAAACCCCATGATATTCAAGAGTTGAACCTGAGTGATGGATTTACCCACTCTTTTGATGCAAATGTTTGAGATAAGATAGATTTTACAAGTTGGGATGATCTAAGACACATTTTGAAAGTTCAGACCCTGGGTGCCAGACCTTGGTAATCACAGCAATTCTGAGCCGACTCTGCTGATTTTTGGCTCACTGTCACAAGCAAAAAAGATGGAAGTGAAGCAGATCTGCATCCTAACACCCTGGCTGAAGAGGCACTTGATGTTTAGCATGCTATTACAGAAAATCGTTATCTGGCCTTCAGTACAGACCATCCAACACAACCTTAAAAAAAAGAAAGATGCAGCTTATCCACAGTCTCTTCTCCACAACACAGCCTGAGTCATCTTTAGAAAGCAAACCAAATCTCAGCCTAGCCTCATCCCCAGGGAGGCTCCTGATGCATGGGGCTGCTCTGGTATCTCCCAATCCTGTCCCATGCCTGAAACCCCAGGGAGTTGCTCCTACTTTTGGCATCCAGCTTTTCTTCAAACTCTATGGTCACCAACAGGAAAGCTAGAAAATTTTATGAGAAAGAAGTTCTTATGCCCGATTTGTATTCTTTCAGAATACAAATGGTGTTACAAATGCTTGCTTTTTGCCGCTGACCAAAAGGACATTTTATCTTATACGATACATAGGATGAAAAAATTCAACCTCATATCTTAAGGTCTGGCGAAGTTACAAACAGTTGAAACCTCAATATACATCACACAGCCTTAATCATAAGCAGCTTTGTGAGGTCTGTTCAGAATAAACAACACACTCCTAGTCTTGCAACAAATCCTACAGCGAACTAGAGAAACCAAAGTCTCTAACTCCCATGCTCTACCAGAGACATTTCTAACTCAATTTGTGATTATTTAAAGCTATGAAAAACAGCCTGACACATAAGATCACATAGTCCCTCAACTGCATTTGTTGAAGCTTTCATCATGCCACAGCACTAATTAATACAATGTAAGGATTTTCTTTCATGTTTTAAAATGCAGTGATTTGAAAAGATGCCAGTGCAAGCAGAGAGGACTGGCAAAGTTTAAGTTATGAAACAAGTACCCATTATTATTAGGTACATGTAAATTTATGCTACTGGTCATCCTCTGAACAACTATCAGAGAAAAATCTGGTTAAATGTGTTCTGTTTCACTGATCTGGAAATAGTTACAGATGAAAAATTATTGAAGCTAGTTTGGGATATGAAATAGATGACTAGAGAAACCCTTTAAAGTTATGTAGTTTGTGTAACTCTGGCCCGAGACTCACTTATGGGACACCTGGTTTAAAGGAAATGTCTACTGACTCCTCTCAAGATACCTTCTACTGATGCCCTAGGTTTTAATTTTCATGTTTTCAAATCCTGTACTGCCTAGTGTGTAACTCTGAAGTTTCTTGTAGCCTGTTCACTTCTGCTCTCTCATGCTGGGCAGACACAACAAAGCCTCTCTGGGGCTGCTCTCCAAGGACACTCAGACTGTCCTAGGCCCCAAAGGTATAAACTCAAAGTCTCTAAAGGAGGC
>VXAC01008857.1:491697-636748 GCA_013399225.1 Rhipidura dahli | reverse complement strand
GGGGGGGGGTGGGCAAGCCTGGGGAAATTACATCATTAACTGAAGCTCTGATTGGAGAATTAACCCTGACAGGCAAACAAACCAAACTTATAAAAGCGTGAAGAACTCGTGACCTGTCATCCCTCTTGGGGTCCCTTTTGAGAGTAGTCTCTGGCTCCCCAGGGTGTAGCTTTGGTGGCCTTTCAAATAAATACCCACCTTTATTCCCTTATTCTTGTCCAGTCTCTGTTTTTAGGTGGCCTCTTGAGGCATCACTACCCTAACTTGAAAGTTTGGAGCTGTTCTGTGTTCTGTCAGCCCCTTGCCCAAAGACTGGCTAATGTCAGAAAGCCAGAAGCTGCTGTCAGGGTGACAAGAAGTTGCCTCAAATGCCCTAGCAGCAGCCTGACAAGCACAGCACTGCACTTGCTTTCTCTGAGCAATAAGTCATGACAACCTGCTACCAGGCTGAAGAAGCTGAAGAAGAGACTCAAAATTTGTGGTAGAAAGGGGAAAAGGAGATGTCTCTCTTGAGAGTAATTCCTTTAGAAAAGTTATCACCTTGGGAACCCCCAAATAATGGGTTAATAGAAGCTTGATCACCAGGGGAGTTGATGAGTTTTGTCTGCATGCTCCATCATCTCACCTATTGAGTGTACTCATGCTTTTTGGCTAAGATTGCATTACAGCTGAAACACCAAGACAAGGCTTTGGGTAACAGGTGATTAAAATGAAACAAAAAACCACAGAAAAACTGAATAGGCACACGGTGAGGGAGCTATCTGGAATATTACTGATGAAAGAGAACTGTTTATACAATCAACCTCTGTTGATGGTGCTGGCTGAACACTTATCCTGGTAGGTCTTAGCAACTGATAAAAGTTGTCTTTGAGTCCTTCCTAAAAAGCCTCTCCCCCATATCTGAGAGAGAGAGAATGCCTGAATGCAAAATATCTCAAGCATTTCCAATGAGAGGCACTCTCAAAGAAGCTGTTGAGAACCCCCCTGTTAGAATGGAAACAATAACACTCAGACAGACATCACAGAGTGCTGACAGGCAGACTGCTTGGGGGGCAAGAGACAAAGGGGGAGTGGAAGCAATCTCTTACCATTTTCCAAACTCAAAACAGAAAGACAGAAGAACTCAGACCTGACAAACCTCAGTAATTTCGAAGTGCAATGGAGAAACACAATCCCCAGGATGGCAGGCTTTAAATTAACAATCACAGAATGAAACTCTCTCTGCTCAGGGGCTCTTTGAATGTGGCACAGAAGATAAACAACATGCCCAGTGCAGTCGACATTCAGAAACTCAGCAATCCTGTGAGTATAGGTACCTAGCCAGCACTGCTGTTTTATAATTTTAAATCAAACACAGAGTAACAGTATTAAAGGAAAAAAAATCAAAAATATAGCCGCACAGCTAATTATTGCTGGCTGCAGATGACTGTGACAAGCAGGCTGTGAGACAATAGTTCTCTTTTAATTGAATAGTCAGAGTGACAAAGCTGAAATATTCTTATATTCAAAAAGTATCAGCAATCAAACACCACCTGCTGCTCTCACATTTTATCCACATGTGTGCTAAGCACGAACAATGGCTGTCACTTTGAATTACTAGGTTTGAACATCTTTATACACAAAGTATTGAACAAGCAAAACTGGTGTCAGATCCCTGTGTTTCAGATACAACCAGGCTGATTTTCCAGAAGTATTTACACCAAACTCTGAAGGCTTCTCCACACTTTCTCCATTGTTGCATGTACAAATGCAAACATCCATTCTGCCTTCTGTATGCATATACAAAAATTATTCAAGTGGCCAGATCAGTACCAGTCACATAAAATATGTACCACAAATTTTAAAGATATTTGACTAAAGTAAGTTTTAACACTTCCTCATTAGAGTAAGTTTAGCTTCAAAGAGACATCCTGCCTCACTTTCTAGAATTTAGTCAGGGGTTCAAGTCACTGTATGTAGAGGTCTGTACAAACACAGACACAGACCACTCCAAAAGCTCATGTTCTGCAGAACCCTCCAGGGCAGCACACATCTCTGTTTTTAATTTCAGTGGAAAACTGGATTTGTACAACTGTTCTCCAGTTTGTGTGGAACAGAGAATAAAGGTTAAGATTTATTTTCATTTGGAAGTGGTCAGCAGGAAGCCAGAAGAACATCCTGCAGCAAGCAAAATATTCTCTTGGGATTCACAACTGGATTTACTGGTATTTTTGGAGGAAGACAGTCATATGAGACAAGTGACATAAGAAGTAAAACTTCCTTTCAGTTAACCCCATGTTAAATGCTTTGAAGGGAGAAAATGTTAAATAAGACATCAAGCCCTTCAGTGCTGACCTGGTGACTTCTGCAGCAGGGGTTGTGAGGTCCCAGCCTGAGCTTCCAAACATGGAGTATATAAAGCTGTAAGTATGATCTGTCCTCTCTACTGAAAGCACAGACCTGCACCCCTTCTGCTCCCCAGTGAGCTGGTTACTTCTGAAAATAAGCAGTGTCTCCTCTGGAAATGAGGGACCTGCTGGTATCAGGGTCTACATCTTAAGTTCGTTAAGTGAGAGGAATTGCCATGCATGGATGGGTTTAATGGAAACACCTTCTCCTCTACAGCTCTGGGGAAACCTTTGCTGGCTCCATACTTCTCTTTTCCTAAAAGCTGACCCCTTGGTGGCAGAAGAAACCTTTTGGTATGTCATAGAAGTTCAATATTCAAATCATGTAGCTTGATGCTGCCTTCTATTTCTAATAATAGATAAAACAGAACAAAACCTTCAGAATAACTGCAAGGTATTGGAAATGCAAGCCTCAGTAATGTAGAAAGTGGTATCAGGTCAAGATACACGTTGTCAAGAAAGTACTTGACAGATGAGAATTAGCATCCACAGTAAGCCTACCTCAGAAGGGGTAGGTTTGAGTTGAATTTTTAAGTACAGGAAAAATACCAGTAGGAAGTATCTTCGGACCTTTTCCAAGGATAAAAAATCGAGCTTGATCAGATGAACTCCTGCAAGTCACTGCACTGTAATGACCTGCATAAAGTTGCCAAACTTTATAAAGATAAAGCTTATCCAGTGGGATTCTGCATCTTTTCAAATGCTATTTGAATTTAAACCTCTCAGACCTGAAAACAGACATCACTAACAAAAGACGACTTTGAAAGCTAAAATGTGTATCATAAGAGTACATAGTACTGCAAATTATTTTGTAAAAATTCTGTCAGATCTTCTCCCAGTCTCCCCTGAAGCTAGCAACCACCACTCAGAAATTTCTTCTCCTGAATTAAGTATCTACCCCCACGAGCTGGAAGGTGTCTGTCAGCAACCCCAGGTTTTACCAGACCTGGGAGGTGCAGAAGGACAGACACCCAAACATGTGAATGCATTGCCAACATGCCCTTTTTATGTTATTTCCACTGCTAAGGACCATGTGCACGACATAGGGTCATTGTGGGAGGTTTATCTTTTGCTGACTTATCTTTCTCAGAAGGTATTCTTTGGCAAGGATGTGGGCTGGACATTTTTGGTAAATCAGGAGTGGATTATAAAATGTTAAAGCAGTATCCAGGCATTTCTTGGGTACTCTGGTTTGCTATTCCCAATCTCAGCATCAGCTTTAATGCAAGAGGGAAAAAAGGTGATGGCCTTTATGCTTTTCACAAGGGAAAAAGAATAACAGCAAGAAGAAATTATTTTAATAGGCTTATTCTGGTAGAAACTGCCAGATCTCAGAGCATCTGATAACAACAAGCAGATTCTCTGCCAAAGAATACCAGGAGAGTAAGAATCAACAACAGAAACAGAATATTGCTCTTCCCTACCTCATCTTTTGTATAGTTTGCTTTGTCTCTGGAAAAGCTGGATCAGACTCCAACAGGGCACTGACCTCACTATTCCCTCTCAATAACCTGTTTTCTCTTTCCCCTCACCCCTCCCAACCAAGAAACTTTCTTCAAACTGGTTTGACCAGCTGACAAACACAGATGTGTCGGAAGGCAGCCAGGAGCGTGCAGGGAGAGGAAGAGGTGAAAAACCCACAAACCACTCACCTGTGGCCACAGGACACAAGTAAGGCAAAAGCTATATTCAATATTTTACATTTGAAATGTTTTCATTCTTTAAAATTAAATTTTAAACATTTTTAACTTCCTGTCCTAGAACTCAGACAAGCTGCAGCATAAGAAAGCAGACCAGGGCTGGTACCTGCACTTTGGCTATTTGAGGTTACAGTCACAGAGGATCCTGCTAAAACCTGTGATCCTTTGCCTCTTTATATTGATGATGCTTCTTTTCTTCTCTGACTCCTTGGCAATTAGTATACTGGCTACTGTTCACAATGGCCACATTGTCCCTCCTCCACTGTCCTTCACCTTGGCACTGACTTCCCTTTTGCTTCTTCAAAAGGTCTGAGCAAGAAGGGACAGAGACAAAACTTCTCTGAGTTCAGTAACACTGTGCAGTTCCTGCAAATTCACCCTTTCAAGGTTTCTTTTTTTGTTCTGAATCCAGATGTTGGTGACTCTGGTTTGCTCAGTTTCATGGCTGTGGCTCTTTTGTACCTGTCACACTACCTGCCTGGCTCTTGCTAGGGTGTACCCCTGGGGGAACCTTCCCCATGCAGATCCCACCTACACCTTGACCAAGTAACCTTGGAAGCCCCTTAGAAGGATATGAGATGAGGCAAGAAGAAGTAATCCTGAGGACACAGTCCTGACCTTAACAAGTGACACAATGTATGGGGGAGTATGTCTTGGTATAACCACCTGTGCTCAGAGGACACAAAGTGGAGAAGAGGTCTGCTCTGTCCAACAAGTTGTGCTTGCTTGAATGAGAAACAGCCAGGACTCTGATTGTAGGACTGAGCATTAAAATGTGAGCTACTTTCCATGTGCTACATGTCAGAGGGGAAAATTTCAACAGGAGAGGAGGGGGAGATTTGCAGACCCTCTCCACCTCATTCACCCTACCCTCTTCTCTCTATGATACACTGCACACTCTAGCTCTTGATTTTGGCCTAAGAAGGATAAATTTACAGAATTTGCAGAATAGTCTGAGTTGGAAGAGACCCAGAAGGATCATCAAATCCAGCTATTAAGTGGATGGCCCATACGGTGATCGAACCCAGACCCTGGCATTGTCAGCACCGTCCTCTCACTAACTCAGCCAGTCTCAGAGTATCCTGCCAAGACAGGGAAAACATGAAAATGGAGGAGAAGCTCACAGAGTACAAGAATAAGCTCTTGTTTTACCTTGACAGATCATCTCCCTCACTCCTCTCCCATTCTGCTTCATCCTTCTACCACTTAAGTCCTTCCTTTCCTTTCCCCAGTTGTTTGCAACTCTTATTACATGCCAAATCATACCTCTCTCACACCTAATCTGAGTAGTTAAAAGCATTGATATGTCATGTAGAAATTGATGTTTTAAACAAGACAAAGAGAACCACCATGGATGTCTGATGTAAGTTTCTGAAAGGTAATCAAAGCCAACCTATCATGTTTTGAACACTGGGAAAAGTCACCCTTATATAAAAAAAAGCAATGCTTGGTAGAGCCACAGAAGAGCAGGCTGGTACTGAAAGCCTTATACCATTTTATGGTATGTTTTATCAATATTCACACTTCCACTCATGATTTCTCACATATTTCTCTTGTCTACACATAATACTCACTCTTCCCAGTTCTTTATCTTCAAGTGCCAGCACCCCGGTGCTTTCTGTAAAGAGTTTTACTTTGACAACAGGCCGAGGGTGAGTAGTGGTGAAATCCCCTTGGGTTCCCCACCTGCAATAAACAAAACAACAGAATTTAACTGGGGCTGAGCACAGGCCTGAGAGTGATAGGACTGTAATAGTTTTTGCAGAATATTTATCAATACACTCCTAGAACTTAATTTTTAAGCTTTTGGAGAAGCGGGGTGGGGGCGGGGGGGAAGAAAATGGAAGTATATTTTTGAACATCCAAGATCAAATATTGACATAGAAAAAATGGCTTTTCTCTGCGATAAAACAAATCAGGGTTTTTCTGTATGACTTTTGTCATAAAATATCAATCAAAAAATTTTAATGGCAGAACTCAAAGAACAGAAATGATATCTTCATAGAGAAAAAAGAGCCAAGCAAGAAAGCAAACAGAGATCTATTTTCTATGAAACATATTCACTATCTCCTACACACAAATCAAATTAATTTAGCAAAGAATCATGTCTCAATTCACTTTGGGCAAC
Source organism: Rhipidura dahli (assembly GCA_013399225.1). Classification (NCBI taxonomy): domain Eukaryota; kingdom Metazoa; phylum Chordata; class Aves; order Passeriformes; family Rhipiduridae; genus Rhipidura; species Rhipidura dahli. The sequence goes on along the minus strand of VXAC01008857.1, from coordinate 630,533 downwards.
CACACTATGAATAAATTATGAGACTTATGCAGAGAAAATCTTATAGTTTATGAGATGTTAGAACTTAATATGAGAATGTAGGAAAAACGTAAACACAAATGCAAATAATAGGAAAAAATATTATCAGAGTGACTATAGCTCTGCAAGAAAAATACTGCCACAGGGCTCCATGCTTTTAGAGAACTTTAATTAGGCAGACAGACTTCTAGTTGTTAATCTCTTATCTCAGTTAAGACAGTTGGTTTGTCAGCCTTCCCCCCGCGCCCCACTGTGTGCCAATGGTACAAAAAACAATAGTTATACAAATTAGTTTGCAACTTCCTTCAATGACCTATTCCATATTTCTGAACAACCACATGCAGCTCATTGCATAGATTAAACTGATTGTGATTATGCTGCTAGGTACAAACAAAATGCAAAAATTAGGCATAGCTCCGATTTATCTTGATTTTGTCCACTCTGTGAGATACAATTATCAGAAACTAATGAAATAAAGAGGACAGATGACCTTAAGAGTATGCTCTATAAAAGGATGTATTACACAAGCCAAAAATCTTAGGCCCTCATTTAGAAAAAACAGCTATTTTCATTTACATTCAAGAATACACAATCTCTCCAGTATTCCAACATGAACATAGAATAGCAATTTTCCAGCAAAGGGATCTCTTAGGTAAAAGAAAATGCTTCAACTAGCTTGAGTTACAGACTTCAAGACCAAGTCTAGAAAGTAATATGCAATCAAAACCAAAAAGCTTTAAGGAAGCAGCAGTTCTGTATAAAACAGTCCTACAGGTGGCTGAACATGCCTGTGAGGTTCACTATAAATTAAATGAATCTTGCATTAAATTCTGTCTTCTTTGCTTTGTCTAGATTAGACAGATGTTTACTCTGTCTGTGCTGTGCATAGCTTTAGCCTCAACAAAGTGGTAATTGAAATAGGACCTCTGACAAATTACCTTCCTGAGTGGGAGAAAACCTGTTTATGATCTGATGATAGATGCTGCAGCTGCAGGATAAGATAATGCTTAGCACTGCTGCTTTTCCCAGTGGCAGTGCCACTGTCTTTGTCACAATACAGAAATGAAATTTCCAAGGAGAAAGCACCTCTATAAGAGATGAGAGAGCTTTATCTCCAGTTTAGCCTCCAGATCCTGGTATTCAGGAAGAATGCTGCCTTGAATTTGGAAACACAATCTAAGCCCCTTGACAGCTGCACGCTCTCTCTCTCAGCTGTCAGGTTTGTTTGTTTCTGAGCTTCCAGAAGCATTAAACTGTGCATGCCATAATGGACAGGACCACACAAAAAAACCAAGAGAAACTCCCATTATAATACCAAAACAAACCCAAACCCTCTCTACAAAGGTCTAATGCCAGCATCAATTCGTACACAAGAGAAGAGAAATAAAAGGCCAAGCTGACTGAAGGGAAGAGACCCAGCCCATTCAATGAAGAGAACATCACCTGCAGCAACTCAGCTCCTGCAAGATGAGCAGCAGGTGTGTCCCTCAGCATTTGCTGGGGTTTGAGCACCCTAGCATCAGGTTCAAAGAACTTACTGGAAAATGGTGCAGCTTTCTTTGGAGACCCAGACTCCATCTCTGCAGGACACAGCAGCCAGGGATGAGGCACACATGAGCCTTGCCCCAGGAGCCTGAGAGAATTTGCTCCTTCTCCAATTCAGATGCACAGTGAGATACTGATAAGAATGAGAGTAACATGGGGTCATCCATCTGTTGGATGCTGGAACTCAGTACTAGAAATAACCTTTAACACTGAACCTGATCACCAGCCTTGACTGACATCTTTCTCCCATTCCTTGTTCCATTTGCAGCAGTAAGTGAAAATCCTGGGCTGAAAAAGAATGGTCTGAACCGATTCCTAAAGCTTAATGCTCATGGTAGAAATATTCCATGCACTGATATGCATGTTTCTGGATGCTTAGGACTTCAGCTGACTCTCATAGCCTCTTAGGAACAATTCTTTGAAAGTGAATTATCTGTAAAAGCAGATGATCACAGATTTTACTGACTAGGTTCCATATGAAAGAGCTCATGAGAAATCATGTGCTGTTAGAAAAGGCAAATCCAAGATTGTAACCTTTACTATCACACTTAATTGTGGACATCTGATGTTCCTATCAGCTGCCAATATAACAGCAAAGTACACACAGCTCATCTTTTTGTTCCTTGTGTATTACTAGAACACAAGTCCTGTTTCTCTGAAGCTTTGTGTTGTTGCAGAGGTAACAATTCATACCATTTGAAATCAGCAGCCAAAGTAGTGGGACCATGTTCATTTCAGTTTGCTCCTTCCAAGAAAGAACATAAGAGACCAAATAATCCAGACAAATTGAGTTTATCTGATAGATTGAGTTCATCTATATGCTGTACATTTAAAAGCACACTGTGTTATCATGCACACTACTAATACATCAGGCAACAACTGAAGCAGAAGTCAGAAATGAAAGCCTAATCAAAACTCCCACCTGTAGTCTAACCCATATGAATGTTCATGCTAATAACAATTTGCAATTTGCATTTTTTTGTTTTGTCGGTATGAAATGAGGTGTAACAATAAGAATGGCTTTTCTGGCTGTAGTTTGCACTGTCAACACCTCCTAATAAACTTCCATTCTGTTAGAAATAAAATTCTGATCTGTAAAGATTGTGCCATGAATATAACAAGATACCAGGAACTCAGCATTTATTAAGGATGACCCAAAATAAGGGATAGAATGAGTAAAGCACGCAGGCCAGCCTAATTTGAAATACTCTTTACTGTTCTGAAATTATACAGGTGCCCAAGATCTGAAAGATTTCAACTTTATTTTCCCCCCTGGCTACTTCTTTTATGACACCTGGTACGACTCCAGTCAACAAATCAATGATTTGTTTATTCTTCCTGTTTATGAATAACACTTCATTTCAACCAAATTCCATTTAAATGGATATCACACTTTCAGTTTCTATATCTGAGAGGATAAAAAATGATATCAGATTTGCAGCATACAGATCAATTTAAAATTCATTACAACGTACATGCAAACAATAACTTTGAATAAGGTACTGTCCCGTCATCATCTGTGACTAAGAGCTGTGTAATTAAATTGCATCAATCTTACCTATAATGCCAAGATTGTAAATACAGCCTTCCTATCCAACAAATAAGATTTTACTGAAGCACTTGTTATTTCCACTGTAAAATTCCATCAATTTTTTCCATACTTCTGGGTATTTATTCTAGATCTATATTCCTGTTCAAAGAGCTAGTGAGTTTAATGGTGGAAATAGGTTAGGAGCATACCTAGTTAGTCATGGAATCAATACTGTAATTATCATGATGCAAATTGTGATCATCATTACTGTAATTTCTTTTTTCAACTTACAGATTTTATGTGCTAGCATAATTACATCCACTTTTTTCTCAAAACTTTAATTATTTTTCTTCCAAAACACATTTGTTGTCTGTTTAATGCATTTTTTGACACTGATTAAAGCATTAATATTTGTGGTTCTCACATACGCCTTATGTCACTGGAGGGTACATTTTAGCAGAATATCTCCTTTAAACTGAGAAGCTAAGCTGCTAGGTATAAGTCAGACAAATTGATGTTTTAAGTTTGGGGTTGCACTCTGATAATTTTCCTGGAGAAAATACAGTATTTCCCAGAAATGTTTTTGTTTCTGAACCATAGACATTGAACGCACAAAAGAGTGTTCATATTATTTGTAAGACAAAGGCTTGTAAATTGTTTAATTGCACTACTTTCTGTTTTAAATAGGAACCAACAATGTGGTCTCCAGAACATGAATGTCAAATAAAGGAAAGTTGCTTTTCTTTATAATTTAACTTTCAACATCAATAACAGAAATATTTTCTGCATGAAAATTAATCTTTTACTTTTCCTACAGGTGAACCTGTAGGTTGAAACCTGGCTTTCTGTGAAAAGAGAAGCAATTCCTCAGTGCCTTTGATATTGAGTCAAAGCATAGTGCAGATAATTTACTTAAAGCTTGCTTTGCTATGGAGCTCCTCAAGGAAGGATGGAAGGAAGGATGAGAAGGAAGAACAAGCAGATTAATTAATCTAAATTCTGAAATTGTTATTTACAAACAGTGTATCTTTAGTAAATCTTAACTACAAAGAAAAATTCAATGCTTCATATTTGTAATAGCATACGTTTTAACTATCAAACGTGTGCATGCAATGGAAACAAAAAATAAATCACCTCCACACCTTTGGAGGAGCCATTGATTTTTGAATATTGGTCCAATGATTTTTGTTAATGTGAACAATTTTGGTGCTGAAAGTGTCCAGACGGAAAGTGCAAAATTTTAGACAAAACAAGTATGGATCACATGCAATATTTATCTTAAATAACTACCACCATAGTATGGTTGGTTGTTTGTCTGTTTTTTTAAATCTTGCTAGACAAAGTAACAATAGTTTCAGCACTAAATGCTGCAGTGTGCCCACAGCACTGTCAGGTGCAGCCCATGTAGCATAATGGACACCTCTAAAGCGACCAACTTTAAGTCTGAAAAAAACCCCTAATTCTGCCTCTTCAGGCTCTCATTTCACTGCATAATTTTCCTTTGTTTACATAATTTTCTTCTTTTACCTACTCATTCTCTTTACTATAGAAACTGCAGTGATTTGATGTTTGTTCATCTTTAACCAAAAGCCGGAGTCTTTTCACCATATTTCTCTGCTGCTGTCAGAGGTATGTGGGCTGATACAGTAATTAGTGACAAAATCTATTGCCAAAGTTTATTTCCCTTCACTGCAAAAGTACCTACTGCCAGCAAGAAGGTGAATGTTTCTTTCAGCTATAGATTTATCACTGTGTCACAGAAACCCCTCTAAGCAAATTTATTTTTCTACTTCAGTTTGGAACACATTTCATACATTGGAAACAGCAGCAAATTTCTCTCTCAGGTTCCATTTAACTCATAGCATCTGTTAGTCAAAACTTTTTTTATTAGTTCATGGGAGTGAATGTAATAAAATTTATTATTCTAAGCAAAGATCTTGAAATTTTATTTTAGCCCTTATTATTGGAATACTTTATTTCTGATAAAATATCAACTCTACAGATTTTTTACACTGTTTTTTGTCCTCAGCAATACGTAAATCTCATTTTTGAAACCAGTACCAGAGTGTATTGGTTTCCTTGGTGCCATCTTTTTCATCTTTCTGGGTTTGATTCCTAAGTCTTCTGCATAATCTCAACATGTTTCTTAACTATTCATTAAATTACCTTAAGAGGCCTTCTGGAATAGGTTTCTTATTTGCTATCCAAACAGGGATGTGGACAGAGTTGGAATGAGCAGGAAGACTCACCCAAACCAGTTTATTAGGCATCTTACTGCTCCACACAAGTAAGAGATTTACCAGCACTTCATCTTTGGATGGACTGGAGATGGACTGGAAATACAATGTTGAGTTCTCTGCAATATCTTTGTGTTTCAACTCTTTCAAGAACCTATAACAACTCTGCTGTTTCTACTTTGTTTAGAAACAAACTTTAACTGTACAAAAACAGGTATCTATAACCCTCAGAGTAGAAACCATCCTCAGTGCAGAGCTGTGAGATGAAAGGCCAGGAAACTAAAGGACAGAGGAGGTTCAGCACCTCCTGACACATCTAACTACATTGATGCATTAAAGTACTTCAAATCCAGGTCTGAAAAACCTTCAGTTATTAGTGTAGGATTGTGTGAGTGTGGAATTCATGAAGTGTTGCATATCACTACGTCCAACTGCACGGATACAAACAGAGAAAATGTGAGACCGTGAGACAGGCGCTGTACCAGCAGTGCAAGTTACCCCACACCAATCTGACAATAAATCTATAATTTGATGAGGAGGCTCCACTCAGCCAAATAAAACTAGAGCTAAATCCATACTTATCTGATCTTGGTGTTTTTACTGAGACTCCTAAAGAGAGTATTAGTTGGTGCTAATTGCTACTAGTTCTTCCCCGCTGATACTTGGAAAAATACCATAAGCATTTCATTTTCTCTTAGGAGCACAAAAATACCCATCCATTTCTTAATGATTTACACTAGGATGCTCCACTAGAAATCATAGATTTAACTCTAACAGCTGTCTAATACAGCCCAAAAGCATGTTTACTTTTGCTTTTGACCACCGTAGAAAATAATATGAACATCACAGCTTCTCCCTTTGAAAAGGGATGTTGAAAGTTACTAGACATGCAACAGAAGTTTATTATGCAGCACTAAGGATTTAATAGGGCAAGGATTATTCCTTATATGCAACATTAAAACCACTATTTTTATTTATTTATTTATTTATTTATCTATGCATTCTCCAGTACATCAGTGAGATCTGGAATTAATGTTTAGAACCACAAGGGAATGAGCTTGTATGCTTGTACCTTTCTATAATGCTTATAATGGGATTTACATTGTAAATGTTTTCCCTGGAAAATATTTTTTTATTTCTCTATTTTAAAATTACTCATTTCTTTTAATGGAAGAACAAGGAGCATAATTTCCTTGCTCAGAGCAAGCACATTAAACTGCAGCTGAAAAGCAAGGCATAAAGGAAGCTCTAAACAAATCATAACACTCTTTCACAGTAGAAGAACAGGCAAGTCCCACGCTCAGGCAAACTGAACCATGAGGTTGGCTTTGTGTCTTGGCCTTTCATCACTAACTTCAGTTAATCTTTTTTGACTCTGTTCTTCACTGTGTTACTGTGATTCCACCATTTTCTGTGCAAATCTTGAGAACTACAAATTCATTGTTTCACAATCCCTATTGAAGAAACACTGATACTTTGCATAAATACTTTCTCTATTTAGCTACTATCTTATGGGCTGTCAGCTATTGAAGGAGCATGACAGTGGTAATGGTTTTAACCCTGAGGTTCCCATCAAAATGTTCCTTAAGCTACAAAATATAGATAGGAGAAAAATAATTTTTTCTACAGAGATGAATGACAGGAGGAAAGGAAAGTACAGAAAAAAGGTAAGTCTTGGTATAAGCATGGAAAGTCAGCAATTACCTTTAAAGGTCACCTTTGATTCAACCTAAGCAGAGTCTACACAACTGTCTTTTACCATTTATCATTTATTTCTGTCTATATGGGAACTTCTGTCCTGGCACACCAATGGTTTGAAATGCAGACTAACAAACCACCTCTTCAGCATTTAGCTTATAGAAAATTTGTGTTCAGCACCTGTAGCTGCACACACTAAGCAGCCCATCATTTAATTTCTGAACACATTGTTGAGTCACTATCTAGTATAGTCACTCAAAAAAGTAAATCTTTGGGTAACTTTCTCTGTGGATTCAGCAGCCAAATTAAGGGGTTTTAGGGTGACTGTTACAGAACAATGAGAATCCCTTCTTGGAACCTTTTTCTCAAGGAATAGGAAGCTGCAAATTGTACCCTTACTTTGGCAACAGCAAGGATACAGTGTTTTGATGGATATGCTATATTGTAAAGCTCCTTTATACAACTAGACTAATATGAAAGGAAAAAATAATAATCTGAAAATATGCACATTTTTTTCAGGATTTGCTTTTGGTAAAGTAACTACTGTTTTAAATACAGGAATTATCAGAGCTCCAAATTACTGTTTATCTCAGAGCTAACAATGATCTACACACAATCATGTATTTATTTTTAAGCATAAAAAATTATTAATATATGAAAAAATTACTTCTAAAAAAACCACAATGAGACGGTGCCTAGTTTTTCTTTAAAACAAAGAAGTATCTAATAGAAAACAGAAAGGCAGACCAGAAGAGGGCTTCAGTGCTTAATAAGCAACTAAGTAAAAACACTCATTTAGGCTTCCTACACCGAAAAGAAGTGCACTGTAACAGTACAGAATGCTATTATGACAAGTATTGTCATTACAATCATAAAACAGTATGAATAAATTATTAGCCTTGCTTTCACATCTCGCTTTCAATACAGGCAACCAAGACAAGCCAGGGTGAAAATTTTCACGGGTATGTATCTAGACTGACACACTGCCAGGCGATGGAACCACTGATACATATTAAGTGAACAATTCATGAGAGGCATTACCACCTGTTTTCCACCAAGGTTCAAACCCCCCTAGAGACTGGTGATGGACACAAAGGCAAGACATGGTCATTTATGCCCCCGAAATTTCTGTATGTATATTTATTTCGCTTTTTCCTTGAAAAAGATAACTACGAATCCATCACAACACTGTTAAAAGTTGCAACTCCTATTTCTTCACTTTATATTTCTGTGACACTCTAAATCTTTAAAATGTTGTACAAACATTGATAAACTCACAGTACTTTGAATAAGCAGGTAGATGCAGTCATGTCAGTCTAAAGACGGGGGAAAACAAATCAAAAACCACTGACCTACCCAAGCCTGCAGGGTCTATCAGGGAAGAGCCAGGAATCAAACCAGAAAATGTCAGTGTTCCAGCTGGCATAAGACCAGCTGGTGTGTTTTATTCTGAAAGCCCTTTTACTGCTCTGAGTTCTGCTGCTCTTATCAGCTCTCCCCACTACCCTGCCTTTGTTTTTGCTGTCCTCCTACTCTCAACCTGCTGGTATTGCTTTCAAATAGTCACACTAACCTGTAGATTCACACCTTAAATGATGTGTAGTTATTAGGAAATTTAATGATCTCTAAATATATTCACTTCATCTGTTCAGTGGACTACTCAGTATTCTAGCAGTACTGGACCTCTTGATGCCTCTGAGGATCAATGCACATACTAACAAAGTGACAGCAAAAAAGAGTGCCCATAGTGGGGTGAAAAACAGCTCTCTGAATGTCATGAACATTTGGGCTGTATAAAGTATCCTTAGCTTGAACAGGATGCAAAAGCAGAAACTTCTTTCTTTCAAATCCTTTTAATCAAGATTTTTCTTTACCCAAAACAGCAACCCTAAATTAAACTAGGCTGTAAAGTTTGTTCCAATTCAAACACTAGAGCTAGTAAAATTTTTAGCAATTAGTTTGAATGTACCTGTGTCATTCTGCTTACAAGACATACAATAAGCAAATTTTTGAAAGGTCTCTTCAAACCAAGATACAATAATAGAATATTTTTAAAATGCAAAATAGGACATTTAGGTCATATCAAAATTTAAGAAGAATCCAAAGGAATTGTTTCCATGCCAACTCTTGCCCACAAACAATAATTAAACTTTTCAAAGATAAGACAGGTGCAAACCACTCAGAAACACAAATTTTAAATTCACTCTACTGAAATATTCCAGGAGTAGATCGGAGGTAAAATTTGAGGTAATCCTTCTCAACCCCACCTTTTTTTTTTTTGATAGACAGATCATATCCCTCTGGATGAAACTTCACAGGCTGCCTTTGCCTTCAGTTTGACCCAGACAGAGACCAAGCAGCTGTATTAGAATAAGGCTTAGCCTGATCAAAACCATTTTGCTTATAAGCAAGATTTAATGACCTTTGGCTCCACCATGCTATTCATAGCCAAATGCCTTCTAGTTTTAAGCTGGATCACACATCTGTATATGCTTTAGCACAGCATCGTATCTGTCTGCAAGATATTAGCTGCATTTGTTGTGTGTCAGGTGGGAATGAGAATGGAAACAGACACAAATTGTGAATTAAGCAGCAGGTAACCACTCTTCCTCCAAGCTCTGATTGTAATGGTGAAAGGCATGGGTGGGACATGCACCTTCAAACCCAAAGATTTCCAAAATGCACTGTGAAATAAAACTTGTATCAGTCTTGCAGGAGACATGTAATGTAACACTACATTTTGAAAGAAGACAGATGCACAGCTATTCTTTCCAGCAGTGCCACTAGATGAGGAAGGTTAATACTCTCTCTATACATATTACATAAGATATATATATTTTATATCCTAATATATGCCTTGGTGTCATAGGGATTATGTTTATTGTTAACTATCCTAATAGAGCAGGGAATACGACCAAGCTTAATCATCTTCTTTCATCCCAATTTCTTCCACGCTACATTTTTATCTGAAAACTGAGTATTCCCTTCAAACAGTAGTGGCTTTCACAAATCCCTTACATAGACATACTTAGAATATTTTGGGAGTTAATCATAGAATCACCATAAAATTTAGGCTGAAAGGAACCTCTGGAGGTCATCTAATTCAAACCCTGTGCACAGCAAGAACAGTTAAAATTAAGCTGCCCAGGTTATTATCCAGTGGAGTTTCAAATGTCTTTAATATTAAGAGTCTGTATGAAATTCATATTTCCCTGCAATAAGAGATATGAAAAATTTCTTAGACAATATAAAATAGTAATCAATGACAGAGCATATCACCAAGGCACCAAATGAATAAAACTATAAAGTGTATTGTCAGCTGAATCCATATTTCTTTTGTGAAACTCTTCCATCATTAGTCCAGAACATAGGCTGGGATAAATGCGTATTCTTTTTCTTCTCCATCATTTCCTTTGCAGAACCAAGGAAACATCACATAATTTCCTGCTGTTGATTTCTTTTTTTCCCTTTTAACAGCTGGATAACCAACACATATGGTATTTAATCACAACACCCAATTTTTTGAAAGATAGTTTCTTCCACCCTATTTTGTGAATTGCTCCAAAATGAAAACGCATACTGACATGTGACATGATGAACACAATGATGGAACTTATCCTTTAGAGATATAAAGAGGAATCTTAGAGAAAATGATAACAATCATTACACAACTCAGTCAAGCCTAGTTTATGAAAGCAGACACACTTTGTTTCCAGTCACGATGCCCACTTGTCTCCCTAAAATTCCAGAACACTATTAAAGGATCATGCTCATCTTCACCAAGTTGTCATCATTGTATACATCAACATAATTATGTCTCTCAAGCTTTAGCCTGTGAAATGGTCCTAATAAAAATACACAGAGGATCTCCAACATATAACTTTGCTTTTGTAAATGTTGTCTAAAATGTATTTATGTCTTAAGGAAAAAACTCTGTATGCCAAAAGTAGGATGAACTACTTTGTTATCCTCTGGGAGATCAACACTGGATTTTGCTGCAAAGGTAGCAGTTAAAAGAGCAGGTGAAAGTAAGAGACCCTGATCAAGAAATTAAATCCTGAAGAGAATTTATCCTCAGAAGATAAAATAGGAAGCATATGAACAGCAAGCTAAGCACAGTTAGATCAGGCACTATGAAAATACAATCTTATTATCCCCATATAAAAATTCCCATGTGCAAATATACTCATTTCAATAAAAAAGGCACCCAGACAAAGAGCAGAAAAACCCCCACACTGTAAGGAGCATTAGTCAGCTTGCCAGCAATGGAAGAGTTTGATTTCTATCTCTGATCAGCCAAAATTTGTGTTTCTGTCCCTCCTTTCTTCCTGTGTGTATATTCTCTCATTTTCTATCTAAGAATCAAAGCAATAGGAGGCAGGTACAACTTTTTCATTCTACCTTTTCTCTTGCGCAAAAGCAAGAACATGAATTCCTACACATGAAAACAATATGAGGAATGACTGCAGAAAACCAGCAGTATAATTAAAGCATTACTGAATGAAACAAACTTCATTTATGCAGATGTATCACAGAGCAACAGCATGTGGGAAAAGAAGAGTAGGTGTGCTTTCTCTTTCCTTACACACTGTACATCTGTGTTGTCAACCACAAGTTAGGTGACAGCTTTAAGTGTTATTATACCCTTGTTTCCCTTAAATTAAAAAAAAATTAGACAGTTGCAAGAACTATGATGGAGATGAAGAAACAAAAATTTTCTGATGTTTGGAACATAGCATGTCACATAGCATAAATGTTATCATCCTTTTTCCCTTCAGAAATGTCCTCTTAGGCCACATCCTTAAAATACCCTAGTAAAAGATCACTATTTTTTTAATGAGTGAACATGTCATTTATTAAAGTTTTAAATTTTAGAAATTAGACCTTTTTTGTCCTTTTTTTTAAAAAAACCTGCTCTATGGAAGTTTTACTATGCAATCTTTAGTTAATGTATCTACAAGTTCTCATACTTCAAATACTTTATGGAATTAATGATGGTAGAATATGGCATAAAAATAATGGAGCAGCATTTACTTCACTTGTGCAGCACTGACCGAGGCTCCCTGCCTCCTTTAGTCACATTAATCATGCATTCTTCACATACTTCTAACATATAATAACCCTTTTAATAAGATTCTGCAATCACTGGCAGTAAAATATGATCATCTTATTTGTCTTGTTCACATGAAGAATATCCTGTCTCTATTAAAGTTTCTTGTCATCAAGATATCATCATTTCCTATGCTATGTGACAAGAGAATGTCACATGTAGTACTCAATGATAGCATGTTCCCTTTTTTTTTAATTTTAGGCATGATTATACATGCCTCAAACATGACACTTTCAAGAAATCACATTATTTAATATTCAGAATGAATAAAAATCAGTGATAAGAAAAAACTGTGGATACAAGACTTAAAACGAGGCCACTTCAGTAACATTTGAAAAATGAAATTAGCACTGGATTTTTGCAGATGACCCCTTGTGGCATCACAGCAACAAAGTTATGCAAAGCTTCACACAACTAAAAGGGCCCTCTAAGGGCTCTGCTTACTGATCTCTGGTAGAAAAGGTCACAGGCTATGTTGGAGGGATTTTCAGCAGGGCTAAAAGGCAGGAAACAGTTGGAAGGAATGAAGAAATATTTCACAGGCAGTTATAAAAATTTTATAGGGTTTGCGAGTGAAGCTGTGTAACGGATCTGTTTGTAAAACTATCAAAGACACAAGCTCAATAAAACTGCATTATTCTATAGCATTTGCATTTTAGAATGACCATTAGTCACTCAGTAAGACAAACATATAAGCAGTACTTCATTTATCTTGCTAAAGAAGAAAATGAAGCACTTAAACATAAACTCACAAAGTTATCATTCAACTATTGAGAAAGCAGGAGTTAAACGCATTAACAAACCAGAAAATACTTATTACTGATCAAAGCTATGCTCTCCTTCCAGGGACTTTAATCAGGCATCTTCCCTTTAAGAAAGAATATTGCTTCTTCTTTTCTTATTACTCTTATGGTGGCACTCAGGGATTTAGAGGTATACTTCTATTGATTTATAAAAATAATTGAGAAAATATTCAGCATTTTGGAATAGTGGATAAATTGTGAATTAAGTGTTCACTTGGCTCATGTTTCCATTAATTTCTCCTCTAAGATCACACTGGCTTGAAGTGGCATTTTGAAACATTCATGTGAGTATCTCATCTTCTCCTTTCCCCTGTCAAAGCTTTTGAATTTTCTGAGTAGTAGAATTGCACTGCATAGACTGATGTTTCACAGATGAAAAAAATAAATAAATAATAAGGCATAGGCATAAAAAATAGGCATAAATAATTCTTTATACTGCTTTTTTTTTCACAAATGTAGCTACCAGTTCAAAATGATAAACTAACTACAGAAAAATGTGTGTGATAAGCACATGATTTGAAGCTCCTGCCAGCAGTCTCCCACAGCAGGCTGGCAGTAATCATTCACTTTTCATCACTGTCTCATTCTATGCTTAGTATGAAAGCTTTGGAACCCTTTGCTAGCACCACATCCTACATAAAATCTGAAGTTATGATCTCCTCACTGGATACTTTTCCTTCGTATCAGAAAGACAGCACCAAAAAATACACCAGTAAGAAGAGAGCTCCAGCAGCAGGCAAAGCAGGCAGGCAGCAGCCCCGGGCATCTGACAGCTGTTTTTTCTCTATCAGGAAAGAGATGGTCTGGCTGTGCTTGCCCACCAGCGCTCTTCCACCAGTGTAATTTCTGATTAAACTCTGCTAAGCCCTCTTAGTTGCCTCTGCCACCAATCAATAAAAGCAATATTGCTACTGCCAAGAAAACCTGATTTGCCTCTAACAGAAAAACTAAACTATGGAAGAAAGCATGTCCTATTCCATAGGCAGCTTTCTCCATCTTCTTACTGCTTGCTCGTAATTTGCTAATTTCATGCTTGTCTAACTTAATATCCTCCCCCATTGCCTCAAACGACATCTCTATCTGTGCTCAAAAGCTGTGTCTCTAAATGCTCATAATCATACTGCATGCCAATGTCTCCTAATCACTCTTGCCAGAAATGGAAAACAGTACAACTCAGAGGAGCACAAGAACTAGATACTTTCCAGGGCACTCTAATCCTTGGCCCTTTAAGTTACACTGTATTACAGGACAGCAGGTCAACAGCACCAATAACTCCTGCTCCTGTGCTTCCAGAGTACAGTTCAGGGCACCTCTCAAAAATCCACCTTCTGAAGATGCGTATTTTTTTTTTCCAAACAAATCCATATAAGTTTGGTTTGTACAACATCACTTAGATGGAATATCCCATTATATGTCTTTCACATTCAATCAACTCATACCTTTTGAGCCTGAAGTTCATTCAAATCAGTTTACAAGCTTGAAGCAGATCCTAACATTACACTTTTTCCTAGAAACACTTCAGTCATTCTTGTATTGACTCCATATATCCTGGAATTTCCTTTTACCAAAGCTTCTACTTTTACAAGTAGGAAGATCAATTCATCTGTTAGTTTGCTGCATCTGTACACTTCTGATTGATTTTACAACCTTTGCCTTAACCTGCAGTATGAAATAAGTAAGCCATGAACTGATCATGACCCATCCCCATCATGTTTTGTTCACTATATCTGGAAATAGCTAGGGAAAACAAAACCCTTAACATCCACAGACTGTTCTCTGAAAGGAAGATAAACATGCCCAAAATTCAAAAACTTGTGTATTCTAGGTAATTTAAATACTCATACCAGTGATATCAGAGGTTAACCAAGTGTTTAGAACAGATCCTAACAAGTTCAAGGGTGAGGAAAAAGAGCAATACACCATCAGAAGAAACAAAAACCTTGGCTGTGTCAGCAGGCAAAGGCAGTAGGCACTTGTTGTAGGGAACAATATGAGAGCAACTCTGAGTTTGAAGACAAAGGACAGTTTGGAGATGTGCCCTCCATGAATAAGCCTCGTGGGTCTCAGTGTGCCCTGAGCCACCAGAAAATACCCCAAAAGGTCCAAAAATAAGCAGGTGATGTTGAATACCCACTTAGGACCTTGCTTCAATGTGTACATCTGTGTCTTTTGCATTATTGCTCCTTTTAGAAGGCCCTCACGTAGTACATGGAAATGATAAGAATAAGCATTCCCATACCCTGGAGAAGGAACACAGCCAGGGACCATGACAAATTAATTTTACATCTTGTCCCACATACTTAGTGTTCTGCAAAGCTGTTGGAATATGCTGCTGGCTTACTTGCCAAGGAAATTTGCTGCAGCTAGAAGGAAGTCCACCAAATTATATCTCCTTCTACTCCCACCCAAAGGAGACAGATAAAACGGTCCTTCTAATTTTGCCTAAAAAAATTCAGCCTCTGTGGTCCAAATGGAATAGAAACTATCACCCCAATTCCATAGAAGATATTTTATCAGATATTGTAACAACTGTAACTTTCAAATTGTCTTTCACAAGGCACACTATGGTGCCAGTAAAACCCCAACATTCTGTCTGGAAAGTTGCCTACAAAAGACTCCAAATGACATTTTAACAGAGTGAAAAGTGTCTGAAGACAGTGTGTAGGTCAAACAAATCAACCAATTTAATTTCCTACTCTCTGCTACACTAACTGATTCAACTACAGAAGGCATGATGTTATCCCCCTCCAAGTCGGTTTGCTGACTGCCTCCATCAAAAATTAATTGAAAGAAGTGGATCCTATAATTTAAAATGAAATAGGCTCAGCAGGTGAGCAAGCTTTGTCAGGACTGATTACTGAGTATTGATTTCCCTCCAATTGTACAAGTTACACTCCACAAGGCCACCTGCACATTAACCTAGAATACATAAAATCACCTCAGGCTAACATCTATCAAGAGGTTTGTATTTTTGGAGGATGCAGTCTCTAGTACTTTTCCTCACCTGTACATTCAATGGCTTTCATTTGGAAAGCATCCACACTTCATACTTACTTCACCCTAAATAACTATTATTTATATTTTAACTTTTCAGAGAGAATTCAAGATAACTACTCATGAAAAAATTCACATAACCTAGCACTAAGCTAACTGTAAAAATTGTAAGGAAAATTAGACAAGTCCTCCAGTGACAGAGAAGAGATACTGATGCAGCAAGAGCAGAGAGGCTTACTGTGGCCTGGAAGCTTCTGCTTGGTCCGTCTGAAGCTTCTCACCCCCTTCCACTTCCATGGTGCAGTAAACAATCCGATTGGGAGCAACTGACTTCAAACCTTGTACCTCCATTATAACAATCTGAGGAAAAGAAGCAAATAGTTTATCCTTCAGAAAAAATTACACAGCACAGTTACTGCAGTACTAAGCCCTGCAAAGGTAAAAAAAATAGAAAAGAAAAGGAAAAATCCCCAGAGTCCCAAAGTCCACTCATTCAAATCTTAACAGGCAGAGGAGAATTTTGATTTTGTCTTCTTTATCCACGTTCAATATCTGGAAGGAACAGAAATTTTTGCTTTGTTTTCACTTGGACAATGACCAAAAACTCACTCCAATCATAATTTAAATGCCAATTTGAGGCTAATGTCTGAATATAATGCTAAATCTTTATACATGAGAAACTGCTCCTTTTAATCAGTCATCTAAGTGAATATTTATAGAACAAATAGATTGCTAAGTCTGATGGTAAAGAAGTAAGTACATTGATCATATCTAGAAAGGCAAATTATGGCACTGTGTCACTGGAGGTTGCAACCCTTGAACCTCAGAAGGGATTTGGTGGTGTGCTGAGCAAGAGGCAGGTCAGAGCACTGGAATCAGCTCCTGTAATTTTTTTCCCCACTATGCACATCTTTTCCTTCTCTCAGTGCAGTACTTGCAATCAGGTTAAATATGCATATGGGGAAGCAGGAGAAGAGAAACAGAAAAAGCCACTGCTACCAGCTGTGCCCCAAAAGTTTTCCTCACTGGGAAAATTACGAGCTTAGCAGATCCTACAGATTTTCACCTCCTCTAGACTACTCTACACAAGCTCAGAAAAGCCAAATGCAGCTCTTCTTTAAATGCTCTCTGCCTTTTATAAATCTTGTCACAGTGTGAAGTTATTGGAATTTTTGCATTTCAGATGTTTCTAATTCAGAAGACTTGAGAAGACAGTCAGGTTCCCCTGCTTTCTTTGGAAAAGCTGCTTTTCTTGCCAGTTCCATTTGGGCCCATGCAAAGAAACTGGGAAAAATGCACTCTATCAGAAAGAGATGAAATCCTCAGCCGAACCTTACATGTAAACCAACATTTGTTTAATTTGTTTTAAAAGTGTCAGAAGTAATGACTATGTTTAGTCTCATTAGAGACAATTAGTTTCTTAGGTCAGCAAGCAACTACTAAAATATTCTATTTCTATTAAACTTCTTTGCACATGTGCCACTTTGTTCCAATTCACGTAAATTAACCCAGACTTCAACCCTAGCTGTAAAATCCTTTATGTTTTAAAACTCCCAGAACCTCAGTAATAGTTGTATGTCTTGTAAAATTGCTAGTTTGTAAATTTTACAGTGAGATGACAGCCACTGATCATTTGGACCATTTTTATATTGCCCATAAATTATCAACATTGCCTATTATGCTTTATAAATAATAACAGCATTTCAGGGAGAATGATGAAGTCATCCCTCTTTTCTATCTATTGTTGTCCAGGAACTCAAGTAGTTAGATCGCTGAGAGACAACACTATAGATCCTTCTTGGTAACACTGCCTACATGGTCTTTCCACAAATGGAATGTATGACCTTGCTGAATACCAACTTCATGTTTATTCATTTCTATGTTGACACCCCTCTTCCTGAGTTTCCAACTTAATTCCACAGGACATTTTTCTTTGGTAGCAATTCTGGATTCCAGCAGTGGAAAAAAGTTATATTTCATTCTTTCCAAAGAAACTGTCACTAGTGGATGTACTAGCTCATTAGCTGATAAACAGCTTCCTAAATGCTTGTCTATTTTTGAAACTGTCTAACAGCTGAAGAGTATGAATAAGTCTTCTCCTACTACTATGTTGTTTTTTTTTTTTTTCTAAATTTCTACAAGCAGGATATTTAAGGAAACATCCAACTTGTAAAAACAGTGGCTGTTGCTTGCAGTGATGCTCAGGGATGTCTCTAACCTTAGTCAGCAAGGTTCACGCCCACTAGAACACTTAATATTACTAGCAAGTTTTACTGTTTGTAATAACAACGTGCAGTGACAGCAAGAATTCTGGCCGCTTTATCCCCATCTAGAAATTCTGGGGTTCTTCCACTTTGTCCTGCAAGGTGTAGATTTCCTATTCATTCATGAGCCAGCTTGGCAGCCCTCAAACGGGATTTTGGTGGTTACCCTACAACTGAGTCCCCACACAAGATGTGACATGCTATGTCTATGTGTTATTCAAAAAATGTGAAATTATGTACATTTGACCTCACATTTCCAAAAAAATGAAGTACTCTGCCTTTGAGGAAATGCAACAGCATTTCTTATTTGGCCATTTGCATAGAAAAAGATCAGATCTTCCATATTTCACTCTTCATCAATATCAATTGACATGTTTCCTTTTGCCCTTATATCTTCTAAGATTTTGCTTCCCAGGAGCAAAATATGCACATACTGTTTGGCAAGAGAGTCAACCTATGTGGGTACTGTCATGTTTAAAATGAAAATCTGCCCTACTAAAAAAATATCACATGTAGAGTAAAACTTTAATTCTTTGCCTTGCACA
The DNA here is from genome assembly GCA_013399225.1 of Rhipidura dahli. Taxonomy (NCBI): domain Eukaryota; kingdom Metazoa; phylum Chordata; class Aves; order Passeriformes; family Rhipiduridae; genus Rhipidura; species Rhipidura dahli. The sequence goes on along the minus strand of VXAC01008857.1, from coordinate 611,788 downwards.
GGATAAACTGCAGATTACTTATTTTGCAGTAAATCTCTTTATTGTTGATGGGGAAAAAGAAAAAAAAACTTAGTTCACCAGACCTAATAGTCTGCATTTCTGGTAGAAGAGCAGAGGGGCTATAAACAAAACAAAGCTGCTATAAACATACCAGAAATTATATCTCCCATAATTTTTAATTTCATGATTGTTTCAAACTTTTACTGTGCTTTTCCCCTAAATATCACATCATTTTTAGTACGTAATAGCTCTCTCTAGAGGGATAGAGAAGTCTTTTCTTCCTCTTACATCTATCACCAAGCACACTCTCTTGAAGACCAGAAATATTATTGCCAAACATGTTAAGGTACTTTTCACATTCTCAGAACTCCTCTTGTAAATGCTATTTCTGGACCATTCCAAGCTTGGTGTTCCCCTTGAGGCAGATGTGACACCTGGGATGGAGACACACAGGATTCAGCACAGGACTTATAAATGTTTTGTCTTCTCATGTGCTTCAATGCTAAGGCCTGCACTCCAGTTTTACATGCTTGATGAAGTAATACTTTTTGGCATATAGATTGATGGATCTTACTGCTCTTTGAAACCTGATGTTGGGCTTTTACATTATTAGTTAGCAATATTAAAACTGCATATAGTGGGATAAGTAATTTCTCTGTTGTACAAAGAACTGAAACTTTTCTGTTGTCCATATTTTATGGTTTTAATTCTACATCTTTAGTGATGACATGGAAAAAATTATCTGACTTTTCAACACATAAAAAACCCCAGATGGTCATTTCACTTAAGAAAAAACAATGTTTAAAAGATATGCAATTTTAATTTATTTTAAACTCTTTAACAATTTATTGATATTTATTGAGATATTTATTGTGTAACATTATCTGCTGCCTTAAACAAGTTAAAGCCACTTCAAGTGCATAACACGAGTGTGGCACCTTCTGACCAACAAATACACAATGCACACTGTGATAATGTTTTGAATCTATTATTATTGAAAGAGAGATAAGAATTTCTTGGTATCCATGTTTGCAAAATTGGACCTGAGTTATGACGCTGGAAGTCTTCAAGGCAAGGCTGGATGGAGCTTTAACCAGTCATGTCTAATGGAAGGTGCCCATGGCAGGGGGGTTGGAACTAGATGATCTGTAAGGTCCCTTCCAACCCAAACCATTCTATGATTCTGTATTGTCATCAGAATTGTTTAAACAACTAAAGGTATTTTTTGCTTCCTCTTGAAGTCAGTTGAGCTCTGTACAGATTAGGACTGCATCCATACTGGCCAGACTTCATGCATAATCCCAGAAAACATAAGATAGCTTCTTGAAGAAAATGCAGAAATTTATAAAAAACTGCTATGATCCTCAGTAAAGAAAAATCACTGTTTTCTCTAAATGCTTCCAGTGAGAAAATACTGTGTGCTTATAAAATTCTATAAATGCCTTCTTGATAACAAAAGTGTTTCATTATTACATTTAAAACTATACTTAGCTATTTAATGCACTGAAATTCATTTAAAGTTACATCTGTGTGGGAGATTCAACTTCCTACACTGCTGTGTGGGCCCAAATGCAACTACTGCTGCAAGAGGAAAATGTGCTATACAGCTGTATCCTAAATCCTAATTACTAAAGATACAAAGCATAATTTACTTTTTTAGCATAACATTTTAAAATTACTAAGAAAGGACTAATAACAAAAAAATATCAAGGCAGATATTTTAGCAATTTAAACCATCAACAAGTGAAATTTGTGATTACCTCTAATGTGAAGGAGAGAACCACATCAGACTTTGACAGCTGAACTTCATTTTCATCTCCTATGTCCAAGAATGCAGAATTCTGAGATCGCTTTAACTTCTGCAGTTTGAATTCTGGACCACCTTTAGACACTGGCAGACTTTCCAAATTTGCCATCAGCAAATTCACCGAAGACCGCAACTCTTCTATGTACATGTTCTCCATTTCCCTTGATACAAATTTTGGGAATTTTCTTTCCTTGGAAAATATATTTTAAAAGTTAGGGAGGAAAAAAATTTCCTACATTATACATCATATTAATTTACCAACTTGATTTCAGTTACGAGACAATAAATAAAACCAAAAGTCATGATTCCAGTGTGTATCTATTTTTATGTCTTCAAAACAGTAATGGAAAGGCTAATCCTGACCCATAAATACAGTTTATTTTGAAAAGAAGAAATGAAGTACAAATGGCACTTTGCACACCTCCCCAAATCATTTAACCATAAACTCAAGTTGAAGAACCACACATTAACTATTTTTAATTATAGGTGTTTTAAGCATAGTAACTAATAACATACCTTTAATGTTACCTTCAATATTTTATAAACTGACATTTATAAAATTACCTGTCCACTAATAGTTTTGTAACTTCTTCTATTTCCCATGCTACAAAAAAAAAGTCAATCACAGTCATGCTTCTAATATAAAGCTAATAAACTATAACCATGACAAGAAATTCTTGTCATTGTTTACCTTTATTTTTAATAATCGGTCATTCATTTTGAAAGCAATGTTCAATTACTATGCACTAGTTTATTTTAAATAGTGATCTTTCTCTTAAACATTAGAGATAGCATAAAATTCAATTTTTTTCCTCTGTAGAAGCTAGAAAATATTATTTAAATATTGTGTTTATAACAATAAACACAAAGAAGAAACATATCTACACATATAGTGCATATATGAACACATATAGAGCCAATTTTATGCACAGTTTCTCCAAATACTGAATACTGGATGCTTGGGAAAGTGTCATTCAAGATTAAATGAAAATGCAAATCATTCTAAAATGTAAGTTTTACTTATAAATGAGAAACAAACACCACTCCCAATGAATTGTCTGCAAAGACAGGGACCTTGCTCCTAAACCAGACAATTTTTATCATTATGTGTTACAAGGCCTATCACAAGATGTTTTATATTAAAGCCTTTACAGTTGATTTTGTTTCAATAACAAAGACCAAGTAAGCTGACTGTGACCAAAAATTCCTGTAGCAAGTCATGTGGACTGGCTCATGACAGCATGACAGAGTCAGTAAATTACATATTAAAAAAAACCCTAAAAATAAAACCAAATAATTTATAGTTAGAGACTAAAAAACACAGGCCAAGGTTCAGGGTCTAGCAAAAAACCCCAAACTGGTAGTAGTGTTTTTTAAACTGTACTATATCCTGTGAGGATCATTTAAATAATAATATGCCAACACAGAAGACAAATAAAACAGACTGTTACTGTGTTGTTGAAAGATCTTTCCTCCTGTTAAGATGCTTTTTCCATCCAATGTAAAAAATGAGGAAAATTGGACATGCTGTTGAAGGAAATACAGGATCACACAGAATATGACTTTCCAAAACCAGGTTTTGCTTTCTCCCCACCCCAGCTGACAGACATTCTTCAGAGCAGAAAGAAATGCACCTGCCAGGCTGTTCTCAAACAATCTTCTGCTTAATTTTAGAATCAGAAACAGGAAACGCACATTATGGATCATCCCACTCAATCTCAGATGAAGATATGGTTTTGGTAGAAGAAAGCAGTCACTTACCCTTGCCATTTGTTCTGCCAGTTGTAGTCGTCCATCTAATTCACGTCTTATCTGGGCTGCTTGCTCATCTCCATTATCCAACTTGGATAGAGAACAAAAATAAATCCAACAGTGAGAAACACGCTATATTTTAACTTTACAGCAAGCAATGTAGCGAGAAAACAAGAGAAATGAATTTTCATCCTAAAATCAGTGAAACACTAAGCAAATACACAGCTTCGAGGCTTACCAAGATGAAAGAAATATAATGGCCACCAGTTAGTCACAGCAGTCAGGGTTTCTGAAGGGTAACCAGTGTTCCCTTGCATTCATAATGCTCAGGTTGTACAGAAGAGGTATTATTTCTCAAAAAAAATAGCAGCTAAAATCATTTCTCCAAGAAGCAGAAAACTGGACTGACAGATTGGCTTAGAAAATGTTTGCAAGGAAATTTGCTCTTTAATGCCAAGAGTTCCTGTATAGGCATATACAGGTATAGAGAAAGGAAACTGTGTGACTATGCCTTCTAAGAATGGTATTATTTCACTTGCAAAGCTCTTTTCTCCCTCTCCCTTCTGCCTAACTGCTCACACCAAGGCAAATCCAATTTTTGAATTTCCAATATTTTCATACCTACAGAAAAGTCAGGACTAAATGTCTAACTACTGTCAGGAAGGTAAAGAGAAAGGGCACATCTCTTCACCTCAACAGAACAGCTGGATCTCAACAGAAATGAGACTCCCCAACTCATTTTTCACTTGTTTACTTTTTATGGGCAGTAGAGGGGAGGGAAGGTGAAGTGGGGCTTCACCTCAGTGCATGGACCTGCACAGATGGTTAAGAGGAATGAAGAGTGACACATCTGGAAAAGATCAGTCACATCTTGCCACCTTACCTGGATAATTGCCAAACAAGGACAGAGCTGCTATGGAGGGCTCTCTGTGTCTCTAGGGTAAACACAGACATGATGTGACATGTTGAAATGACTCTAGTGCATTTAGTGTAGAGCTAAGGTTTAAGGACACCTGAATCCCTCTTGACTAAAACAAATCTTAAAATGATTAGGGGTGCAAACTGGCAAAAACTGGTTCTTTAATTAAATGAGATGTCCAGCTAATGAACACACAGTTAGTTTGACAAATAGTTCCTTGCATTAAACAAAGGTTTTTTCAGTGTTTTTTCACTGAGACTGCTACTTAGTGCATTGGGCCAAATACGTAGCACCATCTCCTTTACAATGCTCCTCAGTTAAACCTGATGCTTCTTAAACCAAAGAACTCATGAAAATTAGGCATTCCATTTTTTTTGTAAAAAAAAAGAACAATTAAAAATGCATTATTCAGTGCTTACAGGTCAATTAGAGCAATATGCTTCATGCTAATCTGACCACATTTAGCAACATGACGAAAAATGTTTCACTGCTAGTATGGAAGTGATAACAGAACATGGAATCTGCCACCTGTGCAATCTGGCATCTTACAAGGTCCTTGCAGAAACTGATCCAGGCTACCAGAAAGAAAGAGAACAAAAGAGGCTCAAGTTTATGCCAGAGAGTAGAAGATGGATCATGTTCCAGGCTGGTAGGGTTCTCCCACTAAGCCTGCCAATAAATCTGCTCCTAACTTGACTGTGAGCATAAATGGCAAGACTGTTCTTCATGAAAGCAAATGTTTCAGGTTTTCAGAATACAATTACAGTATTCCAAATAAATTCCCAGGTTTGTATTCTTCAATTTCTCAAAAGAATTACAGACTGCTTATTGAACTTTTCACCAAGAATATTTATAATTTCTATTTTCCTTTGTATTATAACCACATACTTTTGTGATTATTTTTGTTTACGCAGTATGAAAGCCTGTCCAATATGAAAAACAATTTTGTTTTTCTTTTTTGGCTAAGAGAAGGTCAAAATGATTTTAATAATATGTCCCATGACAGGCAACAGCTTGAAAAATATCTGCTTGAAGGTAATTTCAATTACTGAATTTTGATTTCTGCAAAAGAAGGGTGTGGGATAACAGAACAAAGCTAAAACCTTTTCCAGGGTCAAGACACAACTTAAATGACTTTCTCCATCATTAACTCATTTGTAAAAGTAAGAGATTCTACTTAAAGACTTATATTTAGCTATTTTTCCATTTAAAAATATGACCACTTAAAGTTAATGAACATGTAACCTGGTTTTGCAAATAGCATTTTTTTCCTTAACTCTGCATTGCTTTCCATCATCTCTTTGTACTTGAGTACTTAAAAACGTGATTTCCCTACTTACGTATTTTAAAACTTCAGTCTTCTTCCTGAAATACTTATACACTCTAATGGGTTTGCTGTTTGTTTGCAATGATGTTTTGTAAAGTACGGGAAGAAGCTGAAGAGATGAAAAGCACAGAATGTTGCTTTACTTACATAAAAGAGCCAAGGTAATAATGACTGGTAGGTCATTCACATCTGTCCCAGTAAGAAGTAAAGCTGTCAAAATTATTATTTTTGCAGCATGCAAAATGAAGTAACTATAAGAAAAACAGCAACTTTGATACCTCATTCCATGCAAGGTCATTCTACCTGTTTTTCTTCTAAACCCAAAAAAAATCATGAAAAAACTTTACAAGCAATGCACTTAGTGATTATGAGTGCGTACTCAATCGTAGTTTATTTTTCTACTGAATATGAAGTGAAAACAGCAGAAAGATTGAGAAAATTCTGAAAATACAACCAGTGTTTGGAATTTTTGAGTTGTGTCCACTTTTTTTACATAGGGAGACACTTTATAGAACCCATCACGTGAGTGGGGAGAAATGACAATCATCAACACCAAGTGTACCCTTTTCCTTAATTCCTTATTTGTGGATCAAATCCATACCCAAGACATCTGTGGATATCAAGTTATAACAACCATTAAGGTAATTTTCAAAATGTTAAATAAAAACTAGAAAAGCATATGACACTGCATAGAAATTAACATAAATGTAACAGTGCAGAACAGCTACCTAGATTCTTCTCAGTATTGCAATTGAAATTTGGGTAAAAGAAACCACTAATTTGAAAGGACTTAAAATAGAGGCTTTGTAAAAAAGGTTTAATTTGCTTTTTCTTTTCAGAATAATTCAAATTTACATGGGCATCACACCTAAAGCTTCCCACTCTTAAATATGAAGTCATGTTTTTTAAAAGTTACAGCCCTAGAAATTTTTGAAAAAGAGGATACATAGAAATTTCATTTAACACAAAACTTTTCAGCTTGCTGCAACAGTAATTGTACCATACCATAGCTATTCAGTGATTGCATCAACACTACAGATGCTTCCCATGTCACTTAAACCTCACATAACCAGTTTGTATTTTAGAAGCAGGGGACAACTCAGTACAGAACATTTTACAGACACCAGAGACCTGTTTTCAGTACATCAGACACATTAAAAGTCCTGACCAAACAAACCAATGTTTCCCCTAAATGCCACATACGGCACTGGCAACTTGTAAAACCCAGGCAAAGTCATGGACTCCTCTTCTGAGGGCTAGTTAATTCAGCAGGAACATTCCCAACTGAGCAAAAGCATGAGTAAGACAGTTCTTCTTTCTGCAAAGATGATTATGGCTTTTAAAGCTTCTTCAGAAGAATCAGTACTTATGAGTGACTACACTTGGGTGAATAAAAAGTTACTTTATATTTTTTTAAAACGTGACAGATCATCATCTCTTTTTCACCCCCAATGGTGTTACATTAAAACAGCTTTCTAAAATAAACCTACCACCATCAGACATCAAGGTATTAATTTTAAAATGTTTTTACTCCTTAATGCTTGAAGTTGCTTTTATTTTTTCTCACTCATCTTTGGAGATGGAGTGGGAACCTCCTCAAAATGCAAGCTGCCCAACAGTTCTTATTAAGAGGATTTCAGCTGCTTATATAAGTGTCCACTTCTGAAAGACAGACTGAAGTTTTCTACTCCAAATTTCTGCTTTAATGATTTTAGCCAAAACACTCCCTTGCTTCTGAAGAGACGTGGGTAGACAATGGACAATACAGTGCTTTATCCATAATCCATAAGAAAAGTAGTGGCCATCTTGTCAAGGAGTTCAAGCAATATCTTGCTTTGAAGTAAGGATCTGAAACTTAGCAGGACCCCAACTGTGAAAATCAGCTCAACTCTGGTCACATTATGAACCATTGAAAAATCACCTTTGCAGCAGTCAAGCTACAAACAGTCACTACCAGAGGCTAAATCTCACTCTGCATTCAGACACATCTTCAGCTTGTGCTGCCCTGTCTTGAATCTGCATGAAGTTAATGCTCCTCAGATTATCTGCTCATTTAAGAAAGACTGTAAACTTACCAGAGTTAAAAATTACTATTCAGAAACATCATGCTATCTTGCTTGACAAACTGTTGTTTAATTTGTATGCCTTAACAGCACAGAACAGAAATACATCTGAATAAATGAACGTTTCTATATTTCAATAGGTTGGAAAAAGATGGCATACTTTGTGATTCCTACTGAAATATTTTTTTCTGGTTTTAAATAATTTACAAGGCTGTAATGTAGCAGTGTATTTTGGTCCAAAAGAAAAATTGTACCCTGTTAAAAAAAAAAAATCTGGTTAATGTGCAACTAAAGGCAAAAAAGGTACTAATGCTGCCAGAAGGTGCTGCACTAAAGCCCCTGGCACACATCCACGTTACTCTACACACAAACCAAGTCAGACACCCTATGCCAAAGAAATGAGACCAGCTTGTATATAGATGAACACAGGACTGCTGCAAGTTATTTTTCTTTGCATTCACAATCCTCAAAATGATAGTTCCTCCATGTGACTATTTTATTAATGCTGTGTTAGCTTCCCTGCAACTTTCTGATTCACAGTAACGTAAACATGAAATCACTTATATATGCTCATAGCATTATAAATTGCTCTACATTTAATGACTAAAATGATGGCACACATATCTAAGTACTTGCTCTTCCTTCTGCAACATGGAATCCAAAGTCTTTTTCCACTCTGTGTGACATCAATGCTTGTTTTTCTTTTATAGCTACCTTTGGCCACACAGAACCAAGACTGAGCCCTGCTGAGCTGAGAGGTTTGCAGATGCCCTTGCGAGGTAACCTGCAGGGTCCATCCCTGACTATTGCCAGACAGCCAAGGCAAAGACTTTCAACATGAACCAAATGGATTCAAGGACTTGGATCTAAATTGTCAAGATAATACAATAATGAAAAAAGCAGTTTTCTGGAAACAACTAATGGTGTCCAGGAGCAGGGCTGGAAGAGGACAGAGAAGTCCTACAGCTCAGCTCTGGTCATCAATCAAGTAAGCAGTGGGTAGGTAATGGGTGTAGTAGATGCAAATACTGGCAGTTTTCAGATTACTGTCCTTGCTCGTCTTATCTCTGGCTCTAAAAAAGGAGTTTTGCTTCAGACAGACCTGGCGCCTCTCAGGCCCGCAGGATCTGTTCCTGTGCTTATCTTCACATGGACAGAGCTGCTTGAAAGGAGCACTGGGAAGACATTAAAGGTGGCTGCAGGGCTAAGGAGCCACTGTGCACTGAACACAAACAGCCTGCAGAGATTCCCCAAGTTTGGGAACCAAGATCAGTGACTAAATAAAGGACAGTGGAAGGATCAACAAATTTCAAGTCAGGCCAAAAACAGAGTTGCCAAACCCAGTCTACAACTACAATCACTTTTGGACATGAAGTCAACAGGACTTTACTTCTGAAGGACAAAACTGTGATAGAAGTAAATTGCTTCCACTTCACAGAGGAGGTAAAAACTAGATTTAATTAAAGGGCAGGATGTGTGGAGCTTTCTTAAGCTACTGCTGGACCTTTTGATAAACCTCCTGCCTACTGTTTCACAGCAAGAAAGACACAGTTGTAAAAATAAAGGAAATGTCATCACTCCTGTATTTCAGAGGGGGCTGTGCCATTTAGCTTTAGTCTTAAGACATTTTCTCCTCCTTGTCTATAGATTATACAGAACATTAATTAAGATTCATAAAAGAGATCAATAAAATGATATTTTAAAACTCTCTTATAGTCTCTGCATGCTGTAAAGTCCCTATCATGTATCCCACAAAAGGCTATGCTGACAGCTGATCCAGACTGTGAAGTCCTGTGGATTTCTCACACAACTCTTCAAACCAAAAATTTTAAAAATTAAATTCTCAAATCTTGCTCTTCCCAACTCATTCCTTATCCCAGTCAACATACAACCCCCCCCAAAATCAGTAGTTTTGGCAAATAAACGTAGAAATATGTTTTAGAATATGTGCAACACAAAATCAAGTGAAATGTAAGAGAAACAATGTCAGAGACAAAAATCTTAACAGCTAAAATAAAGAGGAAGAAAAGGCACCTACTTTTGAACTTATTTCTCTTGTGGAATGCAGTACACATGTCTTCAGCAAATTCTATATCAAAAGATAAATTCAGCAACCATTGATAACATTTCTACTTTCAATTTGTCTGCAGCAAGTAGACTTAAAAAAGCTGCACAGGTCCAAAACACCCATATTAGGGGTTCAAACAAGTCCTCCCAATGCACCATCAGGCCTCACAGGGTTTTGGTATTGATTTTGCTCTAGCAGAGCACAAGACTGCCTCTCAGACAACTGGCCAAGCGGATCACTCAGTTTTCTGGCAACACAGTGCCCACAACAAAATGCTCAAAGATCTGTTAAAATTAGTTTTAGTAAAAAGTCTTACTGATGGCTATTTTTGTTTTTTTGTGGGGTGGGGGGGAGGGTAAGCAGCAGTTTTATAATTACATTAATATTGAAATTAGGATGGAAGACCTTTAGATGAACAGAGAAAGCAATTAGCATATCACTCTCTGCAGTATGTCAATATTCTTAAAAACGAGCAATAATGATGCTAATGAGCAAGACCAGTCAACAGTCAAATACTCTACACTGGCTTCAGCTGGATAAAAAAAAAATCTAATCAAATCAATGTTTTCAAAAACTATGCCTGAGTCCCTTCAATTAGATGTCCATTAGATATAGGACCTCACTCAGAATTTTTTTACACACTTGGTGCTACCTAAAAAGCTAAAAAAATAATGTACAATCTCAGATGCTGGGAATGTTCTCTGAAATATTTGTATAAAGTCCTGAACCTGCTTATTTGATTTCAATATTGATTTGTAAGGTATCACTTATACTAATTGATTGTACTCAGCAATTACACTTATTATATACTGATTTGAAAAATATGATTATCATTAAAAAATTAAAACCAACCCACAATCTAGAGTAATGATTACATTAATTAATTAAATTAATTAAAAATAATTCAAATTTGCCAAAAACAACACTGAAAACCATACAATTTTAAAATACAGACTTTTTTTTTAATCAACTATTGGATAGACACTTTGGCAGTTTCCAAAATAATCAAAACTGAGAATTTAATATGGCTTTTCCTTACATTCAAGCTTGGAAAATAAATTATATGCAGCTTTGAATTTTCAGCACTGGTTAAAACATCTCTCATGATTAATTATATTCAGGGAATTCCAATACCAAAATCCCAATTAAATCCTACAATAAGACTTGAAAATAAACAAGAAAAGAAGTACATACAATATTCAAGCTTAATCACAATGTATGCAATGGGCAGGGCTAACAAAAGTCCACTCAGGGTAGGTCAAACTTTCCCTGTACATTGCCAATACTGTAAATGGTAAGGCACTTGAAGAATTAAATACACACCATGTATTAATGAGGGAATCTGTATCAAGAAAGAATTTATTTATTTAATACTGTGCTGTGCAGCTGTACAATGCAACTTCAGCCAAGGACTGCTTCCCTATCAATCATCTTTCCTACTGGACTGCTGTTAACATTTTAGAGAAATTGTAAACCTTTAAAACCCTTTTATTAATGGTGAACTGGATTAACCTTGCCAGACAACCTTGGCCTTTATGGTATGGCCCAAATGTCATACAAGTATCTTCTACTTAATATCACCATTACCGAAGAAAATTTAAAAAAAAATTAACAGTTCAAAATTTATTCTGGACCAAATTAAAATGTAGTCATCAATATTTTATTGTATATTTTGATCTACAGACTTGAACTGATATTCTTTGAACAGGACACTTGGAAAAGTAATGCAACTGTCTTTGCACAGTGAATGAGGTTTTTGTTGGTCTATTTGGATTTGAACAGGCCCTGGCATCATTTTTATCTGTGTGAGCTGAAAAGAAAGTAGAGCTTCCCAGCCATGATTTTTACTAATTTAGAGGCATGGTCCTTTCCACAACACAGTAATATAATTGCTCTGCATCGATTGCCCAAATAAAACATTTCATATATTTTACTTTATAGCACTGCTGGTATTCTGAGAACCTAAATTCCAAGAGTTGAGATCTGTTTCTTGTCTTGAAAGAATCTTGACAAGTAGTATGTAAACAAATAAACAGAATTCAATAATGCACACATATCACCATTTTGGCTAGGTATTTGGATAATAACATTTGAAGAAAGTCTGCTAATACCTCATATTTACAAAGAAAATCACTATCTCCATATTGAGTCTGCTACTAGTTTTAACTCTGACTTAATGCAAAGATAAAAGTTGATGTTTTATTTTGTTCACAGAAGCTGTTAATTATGCAATGTGGGCACTCAGTGATGAAGAGACTCTGACCTAGATACAGATATTTTAAATATTTGTTTATTCACAGCAGTCTGTTTACGCTACAAGGAGAGAAAAATCAGACAGCATGTACTTAGACACTTAATGGTTTGTCTTTAGCTAGCATTTCTGTAAGCATTACAGACTCTTTACTTAGCCTTGGAATTATTTTAATACTTGAACACTACTACCAGCAGCTTCTGAAAGGGGAAAAAAAGCCCAAATAAAAATAAATTTGAAAAAGAAAATTACAACATTAGTTCCCCCTGAATTTGGACCATATAGACCAGAATGGTGGGTGTGACAGGGACAGCAGAAGAGATTATTTGAGTAGAATGCTGAGGTCTGGCTGTTCTCCAAAGCAAACATCTCTAACGACAGTTGTGGAGCCTGAGGAGATATGTGGCACGTTCTAAGGTGCACCCAGACAGATTCCTATTAATGTCAAATTACGGACCTGCTCTCTAGCAACTTGTCCAAACCTTTTCAAACCTCTGCCCTCATCACTCCCCATGACAAAAGTTCTGGAAGGTCTCTAAAAATCATATATAAAAGCACTGCTTCCATTTTCAATGTCCTACAAATTTCCTTGAGTGTCCCAGTTTCTAGTGGTGTGGCATTTACTGAGTGAAGGTACACATTACCCTTACCCACTACCCCCACAACTTTGTAAACTTCAACCATACTTCTTCTCCCTGTCAGCCTTCTCAGCTGCAGACTGAAGTTTCAGCCCTTTCAGTGTCTCTGCAAAAGGCTGCTGTTCTGTGATTTTCAATGCCAATCCTCACTGACCTCCCTATATCCTTCAGAGAGAGACCAAAGCTGCACACAGTTCTGAATGAAAGGGCACAAGAATGTTATATAGAGCAGGAAAATGATGGTACTGTTGTAAAAGACCTAATGATTTCACCACAAGGAACCCAAAGTGTCTTTCTGAGCTGTAATTGCCCATGCACAGTTCAGCATCCTCTGGACGTGCACTGGTTTATTTCTCCTCTGATGTATCACCATAACTTAGCTACACTAGAGCTACATGAAGTCACATCTGCCACACTCTGCCCATGCAGTTTTGTGAGATCCTCCTGGAGTTCCCTGCAGCTGAAGCAGCATTGGAATAGACAAAACAGATTCATATAATCTGTTAAGTCAGAGATGTCCCCTACAGTGCCTTTTGCAGGACACAATATATTCAATAAACATGCAACAATTCTCCTAAACAGAGTGAACCAGATAGAAACACCTAAACACCCTAGAAAGCAATCAAAAGAAAACATAAGAAACCTTTATGCAAAACCTCCTTTGAAAACATCAAGACTGCACCATAAAAATACTGCTACCCAGACTTGGATATTTACAACAGAGTCTGTCATTCAGAAAAAAGTGTCATGGGGTGATGAGGAGCCAGACTCTAGACACGGGGTGTCTAGAGAAGCACTGTTTTTAAATAACAAATAAAAATATTAAACTGCCGACTTAGATGTGATTAGAATCACATTAAGATTCAAATTAGTGGATCAGTAGGGGATTAGAGAGGAGAAAAAAGATGTTAGCACAGGTCAGAAGTGCTACTGCAAACAATTCTGCCTCTCTTTCTCTGGGCATCAGAAAAACTGACAACGCAACAGATCAATTGACAAAACACAGGTTTGCCCTTCTTACCAGTGGAAACTCCAGTGTTTGGCCACCACTGCTAGACAGGATGAAAACCAAAGGAAAGCACATTATTCTGTGACAGAAGGAAGGACAATAATGACAGACTCTTACTATTTACAGATTTAGTCACAATAAATATTAAGACTATGTCCTACAGATAAATCCAGCACATGGATGCAAAGCTTAACTTTTTTATTAAAGGAAATGAAAAAAAAAAGTCTGTAATATGCCATACTGTAAACATTTTTTATCTAACTTCATCTCGGTTTTCACATCTCCATACTGGAGTTTGGGGATACCATCAAGACTGACTTCACACTCATCACAGCACTGTCTTCCACACTGTAAAGGTCAAACTCTTCAGTTGTTGCTAACTATGAACATGCCTTCCACCCCAGCTTTTACACCCCAAAATTATGGATATCCACCCATAAAATAGCTTAACGTTTACTTTTTTTTTTCCCACTCAAGTCCTTGTCTTATTTGTATGGGTGTTCCTCCTACAGCTAGGCAGGGCAAAAAACTTCAGAGCAATTCACAGAGCTATTGTACCATCCAAATAAAGTATCTTTTAAGTCAGAAATGTACAGTCCCTAGGCAATCAACAGAGAGACAGAGAAGCCTCCAGAGTTATTTAAAGCACTTAAGCAGTTATCTGTACGCCTACCATGGATGCTGTGGAAGTCCCAGCTGCACTGGTAATCTCTGGTGAGTAAGATGATCAAAGAAATGGGCGTTTTTATTCTCTCTCTCACCTTCCCCCGGACCCTGCTGAAATAGATCCTGGCTGTCACCTTAAATACAACTTAGTTTCAGGTTCTGCCTAGGGAATACCCTCCCACACCCCCCCTAGGCAGGAGAGATGGGCCTTAAATGAGTTATGACTCATGTCCTGATCCTCCTTAGGAAAAGTCTTCCACTCTCCTCCGCTCCCACCACCTGCACAGAGATTACCATATCCAAGACAACTGAAAGATTAGCATGCAAACCTAGTTGGTATATGCATATTTATGTCCTAAAGTGGCTCACAGTGTTTTCCATTTTCCTGAAGTCATCCTTGCTTCATAAGGAAATCCCCTCTCCTTTTGCTTACCCTTCTCACTCTCCAAAAATACCATGCAGAATGCTTTCTTGCCTTATTAATCACTGGTAAGAATTTCTTTGCAGTGTTGAAACCAAAGGGAATATACACAATTAGGACAACAAACATTAATGAGAATTGCATTGAGTTAGCAAAAACACCTTGAATGTCATGTCAATATTTTTTCCAAATAATTAAATATCACTGGCTTAACTAGACAGAGTTCAGGCTGACAGCTTTCTGTAAAAATGACATGGAGAAGCTAGAAGGTAGCAGAAATGGAATCCAATTTTCTCCCTATCTGTTCCATTCTAGAGCATAAACTGGAGAATGTTCTGTATTTCCACCTGTTTCTAGGAGTCAGTGGTGGTGTGATGTATAGCTACCTATCCAAAAAACAAAAAATCCTAAATAGCTGAGTAAGGACTGAAGAATAGATTTAATCCGGAGGTTAATGAATACGAAGGCAAACTTCAGATTCGTGTTGCACCATGAGAATTTGACTTCCCTATCTATGAAGGTTCTGATCTATGGAGTGAGGCCCAAAAGATAACAGTTTAAGGCTCTTCAGTCTAACAGTCCAGTTTAAAATCCTCCATGTTAGGTCTGCAGTGCTGTACACAATCATGTCTTTGCTTTCTGGTCATGTTGGATGTGTCATCCTGGGCCATCTTTGTTGTCAGAGTCTTACAGCCACCTTTGATGTCAAGGTCATCTCTCTGGTGCTCACACAGATTAAGAGGCAGTTGCTGGAAGGCCAGAAGAGCCTTCCTTTGTAACATCCAGGCCAGAAGCAAGTATAAAGGATTGTCCAGCAGATGGGTGCCTTTGTCCAGGACAGGGTGAAGTCAACAAATAAAACTCTGCTTTGTCTTTCCTCTGGTCCCACCCCCACGACCTGAAGTGTCCAACATGTACTCTTCCCACAAGAGAACTCATCCACTTCCGCAGCCACAGTTGATGCCTTAGGTTTTAACTTTTATATTTTCCAAAATCCTGTATTGCTTGGTGTGTAACTCTGAGGTTTCTTGTAGCCTGTTAATTTCTGCTCTCTTGTGCTGAGCAGTCATAACAAAGCCTCTCTGGGCCTGCTCTTCAAGGACACCCAGACTGTCCTAAGCCCAAAAGTGTAAACTAAAAGCCTCTGAAAGGGGGGCAAGCTGAGGGGAATTACATCATTAAAGTGAAGCTTTAATCGTAGAATTAACCCTGGCTATGCAAATCAACCAAACCTATAAAGGTGTGAAGAACTTGTGACCTGTTGTCCATCTTGGGGTCCATTTTGGCAGCAGCCATTGGCTTCTGGAGTGTACTTTGAAGGCCCTTCAAATAAATACCCACCTTTATTCCCTTACTCCTGCCTGGTCTCTGTTTTCAGGTGGCCTCTTAAGGCATCACAGTGCTGAACCAGTTTTCTAGATGAACAACTGCAGAGAGACAGGGAGCCTTTCTCCTGCTGCTAGAAGTTACAAACTTCCAGCTTCTATTCTCCTGGAAACATGGAGATTGCTAACATTAAATATGTGTGAAAACACCAGTTACAGAAAGTCTGCTATCCATCTTTAAAGCAAAATAGTTGCTCCAGTATGGCAAAAATGGAGTATCATTCACAAAGGTTTCCCTAAGGAAGCATAGGTGTTTCAGGCAAGATTCTGCTGTCTCCAGTCTCCTGAGAAAAGACACAGTACAGTGAGAAGATGGTGCCAAATTGACTGGAACATGAGTTGATAGCGCTCCTAGGAATAAAACAAAGCTTCTCCAGAAATTGTGTATACCTTGGAGGCTCTCTAAGGCATGGTTCAGTACTATTATCCCTCATTTACAGAAGTTTAGTGTTCCTACATTAAAAAAACCTTGGCACTGCATGACCAGTTAGGAAAACAGCTTATTCAGAAGTGATACAGGGAATGACTCTTCCCTTACATCATTTCCAAAGGCATATTTCTCCTGCCAAAGCTCTAGGGTGCTTAACATACAACACCTCCTTTCACCATCAGCTAGTAGTTGACATTTCTACTAAATATGTAGCCTCAATTTTATTTCAGATTTTTCCTGTTTATAGCTAAAATATCTGAAAGTCAATTTATTTATCCATTATCTCAAGAAACAGATTCCTATAAGGAAAAAGTACAGATGAATCCCACTTTTACTCTCCTCTTACTTTTCCCCAGTACACTATAAACTTTTAGTCTGAGGGTTATTACATTTTATATTTTTTTATGTCTACTCATGTTACTGACCAAGGTAATCTTAGCTGGCCCGAGAATTTTTATATAATGCCAATAGCACTAAAATGAAGATAATTCACCTACCTATAGAAGACCTGGAGAGAGAAACAGGTACTTCCTTGTAAACATTTCAGAAGTTTGCAATTATGAACACCTAATCACAAATCAGACAGCTTCAGCACAGACACCAGACTGAATCTGAACAACTGTTTTTGAGGCTTGTAATATAAAGTACAGGAATAAATGAAAGGACAAGCAGCATCTCCCTGGATCATGGTTCTTCTGTTGAGAGTCAATCCTCTTTCAAGGTGAGAAAGTACCTGGGACAGACAGCCTGAAAGCTTAGAGATTGAGAAATTAGACCCTAGACATCAGGACAGCCTCAGCAGAGGAGACAGCCCAAAAGGTGTCCTGAGAATTCTCTCATTTTTAGGACAGGCACAAAAATACCTTCCTAGAGGATGAAAAAATAAACACAGAAATCATAGCTCATTCAAAGAGAGCAGAACATTTCTCGGCCATTTCACATAAACAATTACTCTTGCATATGGCAGTCCATCATGTATTATGGAGGTGCTTTTATATTTCTATTTAAAATATCACAGAAACACAGCACAGGAAGGGTTGGAGGGGACCTCTGGAAATCTTCCTGTCCAACCTCCCTGGCAAGGCAGGGTCCAGCCTAAAATGTCCAGATGGAACCTCCTTGAGATGCCTTCTCCAGTGCTCTGCTACCCTTAACATAAAGGCATAACTGGTTCTTCCTGACGTTGAGTTTATGTCCAAAACATGTATCTATCACATATATATATATAAAAATATATATATAAAGAGAGAGAGAAAGACAGACAGACAGACAGACAGACAGAGACAGCTCATTTCCACATTCACCTGCATCTTTGCCTCTGGAGTGACTGGGGTGCAGGGACCCACAAGGACCTTGTCCTGGCAGCCAGCTGCAAAGAAACTTCCTCTGAATCAGGAAGAGCTAAGAAGGTTCTCCCTCAAAACCTTCAAAAATGGGGGATAAAAGCAGCTAAGCTTCAGAACAAAAAATTCAGTACCAGTGAGCCAGAGAGATTCTTTTCCTGTGGCTTTTCCACAGGAGCAGCCTCACACTGGCTGCTGAAGACACCTCAGGATGAAAAATGCTGCAGAGAAACAATTGATTGTCTAAAGAGAACTTTTTTCTTTGAGTTGATAAAGAGGAAATACTGAATAGTATCATGTCATAAGATGAACAGGTGACAAATTCATGCAAAGGGTCATTAACTTATTTGGCTTGCTCACAGGGATTCATTCAAATGCACATATAAGCAAGTAGTCAGATACATTAATAAGCTTAATCATCAATCTGCAAATGTGACAGTAAAAATTATCTGTTTTGTATCCATCTACCTGAAGACATAGAATCTCTGTCCTTAAAAAAGATTAAAAAAATTAATAATACAACAGCCATTGGTAGAAAAGATTTGTTTTAATTGCTTAATACCCCAGAGTAGACAAATTTTATTCTCATCTGGTAACATAAAACATGATGAGTCAAATGCACTGGTGATTTTAATATAAGTGCAAGTTAAATGCTGGATATATTTAGCTTTTAGTGCTCAGGCAAGCTTAACTCCCTTGGATCTAGAACTCAAGAGAATGTCAAAACACCATTAATTACTTCATTAAAGCTCCAAAAGAGTATTTAGGGGAAGAAATACAGGGAAGGTAAAACTAAAAGCTTAAAAGGATCTCCTTTAACAAAGCCCAAAACAACTTCCTTATTTCTCTGTGCTACAACAGCCACTCTGCTGCTGTTCCTGCACCCACTGAATGCCAAAGACAGTCTCAGAAAACAAACCAGCTTGAAAGAAAGATCTGCAGCCAAAATCCCAGGGTCTGTGATTTCTATCCTCAGAGAAGGCATAGGACAGAGCAGGGGAGATGGGTGATTCTCAGCTTCCCTCTGCTGATTCCCAGCCAGGCCTCTCATGACAAGAAAGGTGATACATAGGAGAACAGGCCTATGAGGATGCCAACTCAGATTTACTGAGTAAATTCAGTCTCTGAGTGCTGATAGTCTCTCAGACTACTGGAGACCCTAAATGTCCAAATCCCTCATGCAGATGCAAAACAGAAGTCGCATGTGCATAAAAAGCTTTATGATAGAAAAATCCACATGAAATTTCATCTTAAAAGTAATTAAAAGTAAAAAACTACCCTTCAGAATTTTTTCTTAACACTGGACAAAGAAAGTTTTGAATAGTTTCATGGTTTTCAGAAGATTCACTTGTTTTTCTTTTAAATGTACATGTCAAAGTCAATATTCCTCATCCAGCAGCTGAACAAGAAGGATACCTCAAGTACGGAAAATGTATTAATGTTGCCAACACACCATTTCTCCCTGGTATTTTCTCAGTATTCCTTTAACTACAAACAGAAATAGTTCAAAGAATTTAATTGTGTAGCTTGCATGGCTTCTAAACATGAAGAGTTCAGAGTCAGAGTCAGATACTTAAGCATGGTAAAAAGGTAACTTGCTTTTCTGAGGATGTTTTAGTATTATTTCCATCACTCTTCTATCGTTAGAGTAAATGAGAACAAGTCAACAACCTTTGGGGCAATCAGAGACTTTTTTTCCAAAGTGAACTCTGCCATTATAGAAAAACCCATCTGTTTACAGGAGTTTAAATCCTCTCCCCCCAGCCTATTTAAATACCAACACTGCATGCTAACAGAACTGAAGCACTTGGGGTTACAAGATTTCCTTTTCCATCAGAACTCATGTTATTAAGCTGAAAATCCAAACTGGCCTGACAAACACCACTCACTTTAGCTCTGAATTTCTCACAATCTTATTACAGAAGTAACCTTGGGAGGAATAGTTGAGGTTGCAGCACTATTCCCCAAAGCACTGAAATTTTTGTCATGGGAAAGACCTATCCAAACCTCCTCAATAGAGATAAAATACCAATAAAGCACCTCAGAAAAAAAATAAGAAAAGGTAACTACTGAGATAACTTTGTATTAAAATCCTATATGCATGTAATCAAGAATGACATTTCATGAATAAAAGGCAACATCCTAAATCCTGTAAGAAATGACAATTTATTTCTTCACTGAAATATTTGATTTGAATTATTCTGCTCAAGAACAAACAGTGGGAGATCTTTTTTTTTCCCTTTGAAGATGGTAAAACCAATCAGAAGGCAAACACTATATTTTTTTTTGGTGGGGGGAGGGCATGCAGGAAGATATATTCTGGTATTTACAGGTACTAGAAACAAAAAGTAGATTTGTGAATAAACCTGAAGTGTGGTTATTTGAATTTTTCTGCTATAAAGGCATGAAACACTTTTCAGGTTGACAGACACATAGGACAGTTTTATAAGACTGACCTGTTCTGTAAGGAAGGACATCACTATTATCCCATCACAATGTGCAGAAACTTTCTAGACTCCCATTAGTCTAGAATGCAGTCAACACTCTAATACTAACTATAACTCCCACAAAATTACTGCTTTTCTTCTCCCCAGACGTCTCTCATACCACTGCAGTCCTTTCTGCCCACTGAGAGGCCTGACATCTTCTACCCTCTACCCTGCCCTGTCTGCAGTGTCTGCAAAACTGTCTTTTATCCAGAGAGCAAAAACCTGCCCCATGCTGGGGGCGTGCACCAGCTACCCAGAAGTAAACTCTTAGCAGGTAAAGCCTGAATGTTGCAGATCTCCTGGTGATGGAGCAGATGAAAGCTGATCGTGAGCAAAAGAGTGTGGTGTTATTTTTGGTTTTGGGTTTTTTTTTGTTTGTTTGTTAGGGGTTTTTTTGGTTTTTTGGGGTGGGTTTTTCTTTTTTGGTTTTTAGAAAGGGCAGTCTTGGGCCAGGTGAAAGCACATTTTGAGCCCTGTGGGATGTTTAAGACATCACTGGATGTCTTAGCTAATGCCTGGTGTTACCTTGAAAATACAGCAATGGACCTTGCTAATATTTTTCTCAGGCTACTTCGTTGTTGCATAAGGTATAATTTGACATGGAGTAAGTAATGACAGTCACTGGTGGCCATCAGAAATACACTGAAGCCCTGGCCACATCGTAACATCTCACAGAGTCAATGTCTTTTCTTGGGACTAAAAGACCTGCAGATATTTATGTGTTCTAGAGTATACAGCGCAAACCATTTTTTTTTTCCTGTGCCAGTCCTCAACTTAAAGAATTGATGAATCTGTGTAAGTTTTGGTCTACAGACTAAACAGAATCTTGTACTTGTTTAACTACTTCAAGAAGAGGATTATCAACACTACACTGAAACTTTCTGTACAAAGATATCATTATTCTTTGTGCTTCATGAATTCACATTTGTCCTCATAACTTATATAGGGTATGGAAGTTTCTGGGGAAAATATCCAGAAGTACGGGAAATTCTGTGATCTGTGAAATAACTGCACTACTTCTCATCATTTTACCAAGGAAAGGATCAGAACTAAAAATATGCAGAAGTCATGAAGGCCTTGCTGCAAAATTAAATTGCCCTTAATCTGACTTTTTTCCAAAACTGCGTAATTAACTGGACTGCAGTAAAGTGCTGGGTGAAAGACTGCAATTGCATTGAGCACCATAAGCAGACTTCAGTCAGAAGAAATCCTTGACAGAAACTACTCTCAGAATTAAAATTAGAAATATTTATTATGGAAGATACAACATAATCCATCATTCTCAATATTAGATACTTATACAGAGAGTTATATCTTGCAAAAGCTAAAGATAATCAAGGATCAGACACAATACAAGGATTTTAAGCAGAAAATTATATCTTGCAGCAAAGTACCATCTAAACCTATTTCTAAAAGAACTAGTTTGTGGTTGATTCCCAAAAATGTCAAGACTAAAACACTTAGCAAATAGTTCTTCTTAAAAATTGTTACATTATACTGAAAATTATTTATTGCTTGTTAGAAAACAGAATGTGACTTGCAAAAATTCTTTCAGTATGAGAAGTATTGTTCTCTCCTCTAGGCACCCAAGAAGGGCATTTTAGATCAGCCAAAAAAGGTAACCCTATAAAGGCACATTCAAAAGAAAATAAACTCCTACATGGAGTTTAATTTACCTGACAAAGAAATTCTGGTACTGATGACATGGTGTAATAATAGTGTATGACAACAAACCAGTTTGAGTTTGACTTTCAGTTTGACTTACTGCAAAGTTATCGTGTACATCAGTGAATAATTAAAAAAAAAAAAAAAAAGAGAAAAATATAAGAAAAAAATAAATCAAAGAAATTGTAACAGTTTGGCCAGGCATCTCAAATGCAAGTCAAGAAGCTCATTAGGTCCCAGCTAACTGACATTAATCTCTTTATCATGTAACACACCTCAAGGCAACACAATGTAAATAAAAATCAGGTGAAAGTCTTAACATATACAAAATTGAACCTTACAATCACAGAGATGTGGGTGGTTGGCAGCAGTTGCTGACCTTTCTCTAAATACTGAAGTTGAATACAAGATCACAAAAGTCTTCAACATCCTAACATGAACATCTTGTTAAGATTCACCACCTAAGTACAAGCTTAGGCATTTAGTGTATGTTAAAAGAGTGTGAAAAAAGGTTATTCTTCAAAGAAAAATGCATAAAATTCTCATAGCTACGTGGACTGTGTTTGACAGTGTTAGAGAGTTGGTCTATTACTTTTCACTTTGTTTTTGATTAAGTTAGTCTGCTGGTTGAATGAGGGCTGTTTCTCACTGCTATCACACAAAGGATGGAGACTGGCACCAGTGTGGACCCACAGGAACCCACACCCCAGCAGAACAATATGTTGGGCTCAGATACCAAGATACCAATGGTTTAACAGTTGAAGGGAATGCGCCATTTAGAACAGGCTGGGGAGCAGAAGCTGCTGAAATCCAATAGAAAGTTTCTAAATGCTGAGAAAGTCACAAGGAGGACGCCAGCAGACAATGCCTCCTGCAGTTATACAGAGCACCCTTGTCTGCTTAGCAGCCCTGCAGAGGCAGGGTAATTTATCATCAACACTGTCAGACATTTTTCTGTTTCCTATTTCCAAAGGACTGGAAGGTATAAAAAATGGAGGAAAGAAAAAGAGTTTTCTGCACAAATTATAACTGTACAGATTTGCTGTTAAGGGCAGCTGTTTCTCAGAGCTGGAAAATATACACAATTTCATATTTCTGATTCTCTGCTAGAAGCACAGGCTAGAAGCCAAACTAATCAAAACCTCTATCAAAAATACAATTTTAACATCTGTTTGGACTTGGACTTATCTCACTGCTCCCAGACACTATTGATTATCATTATCTGCAAGTCTCTAGTATTCTAAACAGCAGCAGCAAAGGGAAATGAAAGTGAGCATTTTCATACAAAGACAGATAGAGGCTTCTAGGGCAGAATGAAAACTGCTGGTGCTGACTGAAATCCGAGTCTAACTTCATCTCATCTTCTATAAATAAATTGTCAATAGAAAGGAACAAGATAGAGGCTAAACTAAAATATTATTAAGACTATAATGAGAAATAAGGGATTCCACCAAAGGAGAAAACGTATTACATTATCAGACACTGCCTGCTGTCTGCATTGCACTTCTTGGCAAGACTAGGTATGATTGTTGTCTTTTTCTGTGCAACAGACTTCTCCTCATACCTTTGGTCTATTATGTATTTGACTGGACCACAGGAACAGGATATGAAAATTGTTGTTGGTAGCAACTCTGTTGGAGTACATAATGAAAGCTTTTGCTTTAGCAAAGTAACCTCATCCTTGCCTCAGAACACCAAAATCTGCAGAAAGCTGGAACCGCAAGCGAGGGTATAGCCTTGAAGCCTTTCCCTCTCCATTCTTTCCAGCTTTAAGTACACAGTGCTCATGGATCTGCTCCTGAGGAAGTAGATTTTCATTTCTTCCCATCCTCCAGTACTTACATGAATCCAGGGTAATTGTGTACTTCGGAGACCTGCACGGGAGATCTTACAACCTTCAGTGCTCAACAGCTGGAAGAGCAAGAGAAGTACCTTCTCTTTATCCCACTGAGTCATCTTTGCACACATCAGGGTAGTCAATCTTTCCCCTTCTTACCCCAACGACATTATTTTCTCTTTAATTTGCAAGTAAAATATAAGAAAAGAAAATAATTCCACATTTGTGATTCTACCATGTTAGAAGACAAAAGTGAGCCACTGGGATGTTTCAATCTCTCCATAGGTTATGGACCAAGAATTTAAGACAGAAAGTTGTTGATATTTGCCAAACAGTTTTGGTCCATCCTATTTTATAAAGATAGGAACCAAAATAAAGTCTTCAAGTACACAGATACAATAACCTAGTGGATGTATCATCAAAACCACTTCTAGACTAAGGGAAACATTTTCTTGTTTAACTGTTCAAAGTCCTACAAGTCACACTTTTTTGTGCTCCTCTAGCCCAATGCAGAATAACAGTAGATTTTGACCACCCACAGAAATGCACAAAGACCTAGCAATAACCAGGCACCAGAGAAGAGAGTAATCCATATGGAGTTTCTGCTATAAATAACAAGTTGACTTGGTGAAAAAATAGTCGTTTTTTTCATGTTTTCAGATATTAGAACAGAATGCCCAGAAGGTTTGCACGGTCTGTCTACAGTCTTAGAAATTTTAACACCTGCCTGGTAAAGCCCTCAGTAACCCAGTCTGTCCTCACAGCTGACCCTGCTTTGAAGCTCACCCTGCACTGAGCAGGAAGCTGGACTGAATGACCTCCTGAGGACTTATCCAAACTAAACTATCTCATGCCTCTGTATTCTGTTGTATATAAAACCCTCCTCCCAAAAGTAAGCAGAATTATCTCCCCAGATTCCAATGCTTCTTCATCTCATTACCAACCCACATATCCCAGAGGCTGACTTAGTGATTTACATCAATGTGAATTTAGAGGCAAAAGGAAAAAGAGAGCACGAACTGGAAAAAAAAGAAGGAATACTTTCTTTTAATTCAAAACACTACTCATAATTTGATGCAGCATTGAATATTACACTTTTTCATTATGGAAGTTGGTCTATGACACTGAGAAGTGCTAAATACTGCAGATGTTTCCATCATGTAACACTTACATGCCTTCATGCCACACTAATCCATATAATTTGTTTCTACATTAAGATGGCCTATAACAACAAAATAGCCTTCAGCATAATATATGAAAAACATTTTAGCTGTAATCTGGTTGACTATTCTATAGACAATGTAAGAAGTTTTGTGATCTCAGTTTAAATGTTTCGTCTATGCTGCTTGGCTGTGAGACTTACACAAATACCTTCTTTTTCTTCAGGTTTTTCCTCCTTAAGTAACTGCTAATTTACACTTCCACCACTATGAAGACTGGTTAATAAAATATTTTCTCATACAGATTATATTACTCATCAGCTTTTGAATGGACTGTCTTGGCCTCAGTAATTTACAGGAAACATCACTTATCCAACAAAACAACAATGCAGAAATGTGAAAATTAGCTTTGCAGAGGATGTTTGAAATGAAGCACATTTAGTTCTAACACACGAACCTTCTAGACACTGGATGTCCAACAGGATCCTGAATCACCTCTCATCTATTTACAGCAGCAAATTTCTTTTAAAGATGAACACACATGCTCAGAAATCTATGTGCATGCATATGTAATTTATCAGAGGGTATGCAGGTGTACAGACCATGGAACACTCCTCAGAACCACTCAAATCACAGGAGCTATGACACTGTAAAAGGAGATCCCTGTAGCATAAGTACCATACACTCTGCACATGCTTTATCCAAGTGCTTAGCAGCAATCACATCATGCAAAGATTCCTTGCTGAGCAGTCTCATCTCCTGGGACTGCGGAGATGTACCTGAAGTTGAAGGATTCTACAGACAGGGAGGAAGCGCTGGACCGGCCAGCAGAGGGGAGATTCTCTGGACACAACAAAACCAAATGACAGCAATACTTACTTGGCAGGCATTATAAATCAACTGGTGTTCCAATTTTTTGATTCCTAGAATCTGCTGAAACATTTCATAAAGCTGTTCCTTGCTCAGAATCAGCTCTGATACAGCACTTAAGGCCATTCTATTTGGCTGTTTGCACAGGTCCTCTTCTCCCCTGTATATGGCATCGTACTTGGCTAGCCAAGAACTTAACACTGTCTCTTTGCTTAATCCATCAATTTCTGGCAGACTTCGGACTCTCTTTTCTATGTTTTTCTTAAAAACATCTCTAAAGTCACTTGCAGAACATCCTCCACTGTGGACCATTCTTGCAACCCGGTCACTCTTGAGAAATACCTTTTAAAGTAAAACAAGAGAGAAAAAAAAAAAAAAAAAAGAAAAAGTTAGGCGTGGACACAAATACAAAACAACCCCTGCATAAGGGAATACAAGCTACTGTTTTGCTTCTGTGCAAGACAGATTAATATGAAAGAGTTATACAGGCCAAGTTTGCTATGTTTTGCATAAAGAAACAAGCGACTATGTTGAAACTAAATTTTTGCCCTGAATAAGTACTTAAAATAAGTAGTTTTACAATTATTTATGCATAAATTTACAATAGCTAGACTAGAATGAACTTGGAATTAGCAGCAGCTAATTTAAAATTTACCCACAATGAGACAGAAATCCAGGCGGAAAAAAAGACCCCCCCCCAAAAAAAAACCTAAAGAAACATCATAATCAGTATTAACAATTGAGAAGATAGACTTACAGAGCTGTTTCTACTACTGTAGGTACAATACTGGAGACACAATATGGAATTCTCTGTGTCAAATCACCAAAGTCCATCATAAAAAATCCCCTCTCCAACTACTCATACTCTGAGATATAACAAAGCAAATGAGAACAAACCAATTAAATCAGCTTCAGCATTCTGTAAAAAACTTTCCAGTGTTCAAGAATGGTTGTATTCATCTCTTCTTTTAGAAGGGCCTTGGCAAGGTCGATCTTTCCAGACACTCTATGTGGCCTGCATGTAGCTCATTTCTAGTTCCAAGTCTCATGAAACTGCTCCTCTACAAGATGCAACCAACAGAAAGCTGATGATGCAGCACAATCAGCTGGGTAAACAATGAATGTGTGCCTTGGGCAGGGATTAAACTGCATCACTCCATTGAAAGGACAACTCAGGGAGAGCCCCCTGGCTTTCTGCAGCACAGGGAGATGGATCAAGGCCCTCCACCCTGCACAGTTCAGCTGCTGGGGGCTTGGGTGCCACCCAACATCCCAAGCACAGCTCAAATGCAAGGAACAGATGAGAAACCACAAAGTTGAAACAGAACCATCACTTTTCTGACTGTCTGCTCTCTTCAGTCAGGTGCATGAACTGGGAGTTATGCATGCATTTTCAGATAGTCATTACAGTCACCACGAGCTATGAAATCACATACGATTTTGTGAGTGGAGATGATAGAGCACAGTAGAGCTCTGACCCCAGGTACTAGCTCATGGTAGAAGATGGTGCACCTAACAACCAATCTAAAATACTTCTGTGCTTCACTTGTAAAATACAGAAAAGTGGAGTAGGAGAAGAGCTAAAAAAGCTGAGCAGAGGAGTACGCAGATAAAAGGAGATGAAGAAAAATTAATTCTAGAATTTTTAGTGATAGTCAGTACAGGTTTTCATGTAGCATACTTTAAAATGCAGTTACTTACAAAATATATTTTTCAACAGATATCCTAACTGATATTGTACCAAAATGCTGCAGAGCAAGCCTAAAGGTATTTGCCCAAAGAGATTATTTTAAAAAATCCCATCACCAATATATGCTAATCACATATTGTGCTCTATCTGTACCAAGGATACATTTCCTTTTATAGAGACATAAGTATCTAAGGTTAAATGCTTACCCATAATGGGGCCTGACACAGTTACTGTCAATTAATGCTCATATTAATTTCCTCAAAAGGCTACACAAATACTGAATCTCATTTCAAAACAAATAATAGTTAGAAATTCCATTCAGCAATAAAACTTATCAACACCAACACGTGCAAGGATATTAAGTCTTTCCTTGTTTTAACAGTCTGCAATTACAAATGATTCATTCCTCTAGCAGCTTCACTGGTAAAAAAGATGACTTCAAACTTATTTCAGCTACTTTGTACTGCTCATAAACAACATTTAATCTTCCATCACATTAGTTTGCATACCCAACGAGAGAAAGCAGATGCAGAAGACAGTGAGAAATTAAGAGTATTTATAGACTCTTCCCACCCAAAATCTCATATTCATGCAAGATTATACAACCCAATGTATTGCTATTATAACTGGATTGCTCTTCTTAAAAACAAAAAAAAAAAAACCAAAAAACCAAACCCACAAAAAAACCCAACCTCAAACCTGCAAAATACACACTGCAAGAACATCAGTGTATCATTCACCTTTCATCACCTTCTTCCAGTCTTATTATTCCAAAATTATTAATCCTGAATGAAAGGGCTGTAAAAGCTGCTAGCACTTTCCTTGATTTATGAACGATGCTAATTCAAAATTTTTTTGTGATTCTGAAATTGATTTTACAGGAGACTGCAGGAAAAACCTGTTCCATTTTTTACCCACTTAACCATGGAAAGGAAGTCCTATTGTAACACTTGGTGCACATAATATTCACAAAATAATGGCATGTTCATGTTGGACAAAGCAAGAGGCATGTGCAAAAAGAAAATACAATCTGCATGTGCCCTTTACCCTATAATGTTCCCTTCTGATGTGTTTAGGGTCACAAACTGTACTTTTATTAAATTTTATAAGTTATTCCAAGGTAATTATTTTTCAAGATACACTGGATATAGAAAGAAATTACTCAAGCTATAAACTCAAAGTGTGAAAAATATGGTTTGGTCTGCAAAGGAATCCACTGGACCTAGAGCTCTTATTGTACTATTCCTATTTGAGTGGAAATTTACCTTTTTTTTTTTTCCTGAGGGGAAAAAAAAAGTAACAGCATCTTTAAAATGAACTAATTGCATTCAAGATAATTAAAAAGCAATAACATTTTAACAAAACTATTCTATATAGAAGACTTTCTTTGCAACAGAAAACCATATGAGAATAGAAATTCTTTTAGGAATATATAAATGTGTGAAATTTAAAACACTAAGATGCATTTTTCTCATTAATTCTGTTCCTTAAAAACATATGGTACACTCCATGATGTATGTAAAATCCTGTGCTTCAGTTAGACTTCTTGAGATTCATCTCCTTTGTTCAGAGCTTTCAAAGATTGTATGAGCAGCACAATCATCCCCATGAGGGAAAATATTTTTATTGATATTTATCTTTAAAGAAAAATACTAATTAAGTACATTCACTGAGTCTCTGGTTCTTACTCCCTTTATTCCTGTATTTCAATTGATCATTAGACTTACTTCTAATTAAATTACTATTCAAAAACTTACAATGTTAAAATGTTATCTCAAGTCTCTGAACACTAGGGGGGAACTGGAGAGGAAAAATATTAAGGTGTTTGAATGCAATATATAAAATATCAGAAAAAGTTATTGTGGGGACAAAGAAATCTAATTCTGCATGGCCTAGACTTGGCAGATTAGCCATGATCTTTTGGAAATCCTCAAATTATTTAGAAAAAATTTAACAAAACTCAAAGTTTTTAATGAAGCATTTCCTGCCATTACCAACGTTTTCCTGACTTCCTCAAAGACATGCTGGATTGACACTGTTGTCAGTCAGCATTTGCACTTTTAGCATCATTACTAGTTTATTGAATCCACAAATCAACATCAAGTGGGTCTGTGCTATCCATTGTTAACAA
This sequence comes from Rhipidura dahli, assembly GCA_013399225.1. Taxonomy (NCBI): domain Eukaryota; kingdom Metazoa; phylum Chordata; class Aves; order Passeriformes; family Rhipiduridae; genus Rhipidura; species Rhipidura dahli. Next base: position 581,867 of record VXAC01008857.1, on the reverse strand, counting down.
ATTATCAAGGAACAAAGAAGGCTGTGGGTACAAGAAATCTCACACATACCTCTCCCAGTGCATGTAATTTCACTGAAACCCATTTTGTTCCAATCACACGACAGATGAAGTGAGTTTTCTTTGAGCACTGCCAGCTAAACAGCCTGGCTGCATATGGGTGGGTGATCTTCCCTTGAGCCTCTCAAGGCTGAGACCCTTTACCAATGGCAGATCTTTGGGAAGCAACCCACATCATATGTAACCATTTAGTATGGTAACTTTGACTTGTGCCTTGGTAGCTTTACTTGTGCCTCTGTTCTTTTCAATCCCTGTTCAAACGACATAGTAACAGAGTGAGTGTTGGCACTGAACCTTGTTAGCTCACACTTCCACAACATCACAGTAAAATTGCTTTGGTAGTACTTTTCACTAGGCTTCTTTAAGAAATCTAAATCACCCTTTCATGACAAGTGGGAATGAATAAAAACCACAGCCCTTATGCAAAGAGAGGGTCTCTAAATAATAGGTCACCCAGGAGTTCTGGTACCTTCCTCCTTCTATTACTATGATTACTCGTATGACATTTTGAATTAAGCTTAAACCAATTTTTTGTTCCAGACTACCAACCACAGCTGAAACAGGAATCTCTGCACTGATGCAGACCATAGGAAATGCTTCATTGCCTACACTTGAGCATTCATAAGTAATTGCATCAACTGCTCCAACAGATGTGCACACTTTTACCAGTGAAAGTCCACACTGTCCTTCTAACTACGACTATGCAGGTCTCTGTTGGCTTCCTGAAGCTGTAAGCACTACAGTGTGCCCACTAGCCTAGTGTCACCAATCCAAACACATTCTTTAATGGTGACGTTCTTCCAAAGGCTGCACCAGAGGCTGACACCACTGTAAATGTACTGCTGCACGAGAGCCAAACACTGCCCTCCCACACCAGCATGATGACTCTTGAGCCAGTTAGCTACCTAGATCTCCAGTGAGCTCATTCTGGACAATGTACTGCAACTGATGTTTGGGGCATCCTTAAAACACACTAATGTTGGAACAGAACCTTTTCATATAACTTAGAAAAAAGACTGTCATATAAGGCCTAGAGATACTTCTCTCTGGAGACGTTTTTCAGAAGAACCCTATCAACCAGACACAGATACACAGTTACAGAGGGCAACATTTTGTTCTTACGGAATTGTTCTTGTTTTAAAGGAGTTTTCTTCTCTGTTAAGCTTTACCAGAAGCAAAGCTGGAACTATATTAATGGCAACTATGTCATATCAGAATTTGTCAATTAAAATTAAAAAATAAAAATGAACAGAAGTACCGCTTTGATAAAGACTGAACAAGGGCAAAAAGGACTTTGATGGAAATCCAAGGAATATTCAAGTCTGTGAATGCTTTTCAGGTTTCTGATATACTTTTCTGATGTGTTCTGTATGCAAGCTCCTGCTGTGCTTTGTACAGTTACCAGAACTCTTGAGTTTATGACATACAGAATATTTTTTTTAAAAAGACAGCAATTTTCAGGGCTAAATTGAGCTCTAAAATTTCTGCAAAAGACATTAATTCTCTTCCTGCAAGCTAAAAGGAATTGAAATAAGTTTCTTATTTAGAAATTGGATGTGACATGCATCATCATGTTCTGCTAGAAGCATTACTTGAGGCAAAACAAAGCAGAGGACATTTACTGTGTACTTTTAAATAGCCACTTTGCAGCTACTGCAACAGCTCTTCAAAGCCTCTCATACCACAGCTCATTAGCAACGCTTGTCACTGTCAACAGATCTCACCAACTTAAAGCCCTTCCTGTTCCCAGTATTCCCATTTCAGTCATTAACGTGAGCACTGCTCTCCAGGACTACACCCCTCAGTAGTTCTGCTCTAGATTGAAATCACACAATGCATCACACCAAGACCTGGGGCCACTTTGATGAAGGTGCAAAACTTTCTGACAGTATGGAGAACAGCTTCCACAACTATGCATTTTGAGAATAAAGGCTTATTCCTAGTAGAAGTAAATATATATCATGACCAGCACTGTCTGCTGCTATACCTTGGAGCTGCTATCAAAAATATTGTTTCAGATATGATGTTCTCAGTGCACTTATAAAACAATACACTAAAAAAAACACACCAAAAATCATTAGGTGGATGCTTAGATTAGTTCAGCTAAGCACATTACAAGAACAAGATCATTTTGGGTCAAAAGTAAACAGCTAATGTTGTAGCATCATCCATCCAAGAGTAATATTAATTATTTTTATGCTACTTAAATAAAATTACTGCATTGGCTACTGAAATAGCAATTATATTGTAGAAGACATTTATAGTTATCAATGCATTTTAATAACTACTTCTAATAACTTTTGTCTACTGAACGTGAGTGGAAATTAAGCTAGTTAATGAGATTTGCTCAGTATTTTGAAATCAGAAGCACTCTTCACAATTTTAGAAAAAAAATAAATTAGGCATTGCTTGCAGGTCTTCTTCCCTTGTTCTCTTTTATACCCTAGAAATATCCCCCAGGCACTATTTTGATTTTTATTACAATGAAATGATCAGAGTTAATGGGTTGTATTTTTCAATCTATGTAAGTCTTCAGAACAGAGTCCTCACCTTCAGGTAAAAGCAAAAGATATTAACATTTTAAGAAATCACACTTATAAACTGTAATGACTGTATTTCAGAATTTCCATCATTATTTTGTTAATGAAAAGTTGCTTCTCTTAGAAGTATAGTACATCATACAATTTTCCCTAATTTTGGGGGGGTGGGAAATCTGAAATTAAAAAAAAGTCTTTAATTTTGGCTAACAATGAGGTTGTGGTTTTTGTTTGTTTTTAAAACCTCTTTAAAGCATCACATTACATAAAGGTGAAAAAAGGAAACAAAATTTAAAGTAATAAACCATCATCATCCAAAGAGGCATAGTAATTTAACATTTTCCTTTTTTTTTTTTAATATATCTACTACCCTTCCTGAGCATATTAAGCTATGATTTCTTCTTATTAAGATGAATGGTTCAGAAACCATCACAAGTTGAAATTTTCAGGTGATTTACTTTGCTTTCTTCAGCTCTTTTGGGCGTTACAGCTGCACAGTGGACATTTACCACAGCCTAGCAACCAGCTATCTGTAAAAAAACCCACCAAAACTCAAACTCTTGAAAATTAAGATGTGTGCTACTGCTCCAGGGCAACGTGCTTGTAGGCATACTACACAACACTGTGCACTGGGATTTGTTGTTTGCCAGCTTTTTCAAAATGCACAAGCAATTGCCAGTTTCTACCCAAAGTGCTGTTCCTGATGGCTGCACATTTCACGGGTTCGTGTACTGCAATGTTCGTGCCTTGGGCATAAGAACAAACACAGCTATAGTGACAATCACCATAAAAAACCCACAAGACTGTTTCACCCAGAGCAGTGTTTTTTCCTGGATTCATTTATTAAAGTTAACCAGAAAGCCTGTTGGAACAAGCATATTTATCCTCCTTTCACGGCTGACAACAGCAACAATAGTTACTGCACCCTAGTGAGTATATAGACTGTTGCCTACATGAGCAGGGGTGTGGATTACTTTTGCTATGCCTCCACTTGGACCAGGCACTGAGATCTGCACTTTAACAGTACAGTTCCCCCTTTGACCAAGCCCCATTGCTCAGGAGGAAGCATGTTGGGGGACATTGTGCCTCATGGCACTGGCCCTCAGGTGGTACCAGGATTCCAGAAAAGTTATTCTCCAAATATCACCTGGATGTATTTCCCTCCTGAGTGAATTTGCTCACACAGGCAATGAAATGTTCACGTAATTTTAGATCTCTGCAGGCTGATCCACAGCCACACAGTCAACTCTAGCAGCCACAAAGATGCAAATCTTCCCCAAAGATGATGCCTGAAAATGCTCACGCCAGATCCTGCATGGGGGTAATTAGAAGCAAGCAATTACTAAAATGACTTCTCATCTTTCAGTTGTCTATGGCAGGGAGAAATTGGCTGATAAATAGATAAAACAACAGCAGAAATAGATCTGCATATTTAAAAATGTTGTGATGCTTGGTTTGTTGAAATGTAAGAAGCAGCCAGCTGTTAAAAGAAATCTTTATAATTCTTTGTCCAGTAATGGCATGGGAAATCTGATGTGCTGCTTAGGAGAAAACACTGTTCCCTCTGCATATTGCTCTTCTCCTGGCTAGGATATTGTACAAATGCTGTAGGCAATGGCATGAAGTCTGAAATCACACCTAAAGGGTCAACTCATCATTCCTACTTAATTGTGGAAATAATGCTTATGTCACTGGAGACTGAGCAGCTTCCATACAGGCCTAGGCTTTTCTATCCATTAACTCTTTCCTGATAAAGCTGTGTTATCCCTGTAGATATTTCTCAAGACCTTTAGATATAGGAGGAAAAACAGACCACACACACTGGATCTGGAATAAATCACGAAGTTCAATAGTTCCACAGCAGAAATGGTACTTCAGTTGTCATCCTGCCCAGGGGAAGATGTTAATTAGCATCATAGCAAGAAAAACCCAACTCCATGCTAGACATGAGATGTTCTCAGCATCTTTTTAGTATATTGACTGATACAGATCATAAGCACAAGGAGAAGTATATTTTATACTGAGCAACACACAATCCCAAAGGGAGAGAGAAGAGTTTTATGCTTTGACGAACACATTTGTTTGCTTGCAAGTTAAATGCAGGGGTTGTCTTGTCACCAAGCCAGATAAGTTACCAGTAACTTATTCTTGTGCTATTTTCCCAATTTATTCAAGAACTGGCAATCAAAGCAGACATGAAACTGCTTCAGCAGGGAAATAGAAAGCAGAGTTTTTCCTTGACCACATAAGGAATTTCTTCCTCCATTGTGTGGGGTTTCAACATGCTACTGCCCTTGGTTAAATCCATCACCATCTACCTGGCAAAGAAGTAATTTGCAAAGCTTCTTTTTGCCAAAGTGCATTTTCTTGGTTAGTAAAGTGAAATTTAATGAAAGCATCAGGAGCTGATCAGCACACTGCTTCCAGAGTTTCTTTCCTCTTTGTAAGAGAGCTAACAGCTTGCTCTCCAGTAAGCTGATCCTGCCTGACCAGAACTCCTCCCTTTGGTGACCAATGGAAAGTTCCAGGTGATGAGAATGTCAAAGGGTCTACTTTAGATAGCATAAGCCTGAAAAAGGCTGTTAAATTGAATGTGTAATACAGCATGCCTTGGCAATGTCACTGCAAAAAGGCTTACTCTCATTTCACTATTGGCTCCTATTTTCCAGCAATTTCCATAAGGTGTCCAACCCTGACTATGAGGGAAGAAGATGAAGGACAACAAAAGCAGACAAAAATAATAAGGCAGAAAGAAAAAACCAAAGATTGAAAAAAAATCAGACTTCAAAAAGGAAACATATTTACACAGAAATAATGAGTATCAAACAGAGCCTTGTTAAAAAGGATTAGGAAAAACCCCATTTACTTAGCATATTTATCTATTTCACAGTCAAAAGATAATGGCTAGTTTATATGTAACTACCTCTGGTACCTGCAAACTTGAGAAAAACACACACCTGCTTAAAAACAGTAACTCACATTTTCATTTGCCTTGCTAAAAAACTCCTCAATTCTCTGACTTTTTGGTGTTTACTCAGAGCGGTACAAAACACAATAAGCCCCAGAACTGTATCTCGTGGTACCTCTTAGGATACAATCTTACTAAATATAAAATCCAATTTCTTGCATTAACTTTGAGAAAAAGTGAAGTAAATGGGCAAGTACAATAAGAAAGGGAAAAAAGTCCTTCACTTCTCTAAATTTTCCTCTGTAGTCGCTTTTGGTTCTAGTTTTTATTCCACTTGACTGAAAGTGGAAGTTATGTAAGTGACAGTTTTCAGCACTGGTATTACACTGGGTTCATTTTGTCAGAGATGGAAAGACTTGGTTATTTCACTTCCTTATTACCATTAATGTGCTTCTGCATTAACCATTTTTACCTGAGTATAGATTAGCAGCTTTTAGTTCAAATGAGCATACTACTCTATTTTTAAACATAATACCAGGCGCTCTATAGCCAGACCAGGTCTGCTGAGATCCTTTCAGTCCCTATTGCCCACCACCATCCTAAATACTTTCATGCAAAGTGAGAACACTGTTTCAGAACATATATTTTTTTACTGATCAATGCCACTTTTTCATTTCCAATTTATATATTCTGCCACTGCAGCTGAATGCTCAAAAAGGACATGAGCAAATAGAAATTGGGCTGAAGCCACCTGAAATGTCATCTCATAATATTATTTTTCTTCTGTTTTAGCAACTGAAAAAGTGCCAGCAAGCTGACAACTTAAGCAAATAACCTGCCACTTTCTTTCCCTGTAATAATTAGTTTTAGTGGCTTATTTTTTTGGAGGAATAGAAAGGGCGCTGTTGGGTGGGGAGAAAGGTTAAAGCACTGACATCACTCTGTGGCCTAAGGAAACTGGAAAAGAACTGACACATCATGAATACTGCAGAACGTGAGTAGTCACTGGAAAACAAAGACAGGAATAGAACCTCTTAAGCCTGTGAAGGCTTATTGATGATGTCCTATCTACCAATATGGCACCTTTCTCCTACTGTGACCCCAGGATTTAGGGCAACAACAGACACATGGGAAAATCCAGCCACTTTGCACCTAAGAAAAAACTTTTTTTGCAACCTATGAAAGATGACATAATTTTAACATTAATTCTTGAGAATTAGAGGTACTGTGCCTCTACTGTGCCTTCTACTGTGTGTAGAAGTGACAGTGCAAAAGATCTGTGACCAAGAACCACAGCTGTGTACTTTCCATCCCAAACCAAGAAGAAAAGGCTGTTTGCACCTGTCGCCTCCTGCACGACCCAACAGCTGCTAGGATAGCTCACTACCACTGGTTAAAAAATAATTCCATCATTACTAAAATAAGGGAAGTAATAACAAATAGGCTGAACAGGAGAAAAGAAAGCAACAACTGCCACAGGTATCTAGAACTGCATGATTGGAGACAAGTAAATAAAGGCACTCAAATTAGAAGATTAAAGGAGTACAAACCATCCTACAATCCATGTTTAGGTGTGCAATTCATCCATTTTAGACCCCATTCCATATGCTGGGCCATGGCATACCCCTCCAGAGGACAACCCAGAACTCCTAATGCAGGCTCTGCTTTGAAGCACTCCCCAGAGGAACCTCTCTTGCCACAATGAGGACAGAGAAGCTTGCAAAGATTATTGTCCAGACTGTTACAAAACATCCCAAGGCAGGTGGCAGAAATACCTTCCAGAAGTTCTCAACTGTCACAACAAAAGACTTTGAATCGTTTGGGGAGAAACAGGATGGAACAACACAGTTGAGTTTAACTGCAAGCTGATGTGATAGATAATATTCCCAGTTTTGTGATGACAATGTATCTGGGGTTACAAAAATTTCTTCCTTGCTTCTCCCAAAAGACAATCTGTACTTCAAAGTGTTTCTGTTTTAAGAGGAAGATAAGAACAACGGAATATGAGTGCAGATGCAGGCAGGGACAATGTATCATGAAAATGGGAGTGCTTGGGGAATTGTCTGTTATATCTTTGCACTTGGAATGCATTATTATTTGTGTGGACACTTCTCAACAGCAATACCATCTCATCACTCATCAGAATGCGTTTCTATTCCGGAAAGTTATAAAGGATATTCAGGGCTGGCAGACACTAAGCCACTGTCATGTAGGATTTAGCTGCTAACTGTAGTCTTACAAATATTTTTATTCCAATACCACTTTCCACTTTCTTTAAAAGTCAACCTTTATCATAAATACATCCCCTCTCTCCCCCTTTATTAAGTGTAATCTTTGTGTGTCAAAAAACAACAATATTTTTTCCTTGATTAATTTTTCACAAGGGTGATCAATTCATGGTGTCAACAGGAAAGTTATAATACACAAAAAAGCTTCAAAATGCATTCTAAATCTTAAATCCATCCTTAGATTTAATAATCACCCAGCTGGCTGCACTTCAGACAGCAATGCTTCAATTGGAAGATTAATGAACAGTTGGCCTGCAGTTTAATCCCTCTAGATTTCAGCATGCAGAATGCAAACTTTTACAAGTTGGACTATTTTTATGCATTCCAATTATATGTCAAGGTCCAAATAGCTTTTATGGTAACTTTGAGGCTTCTTAGTCACAGTTTACTCTCTCTTTAGAGTACTTAAGTTTTAGAAAATATTAATTCACTACACTTCAACATTCTCTAGACCATTTTAAAGACTGCTTTTCAATATATCAAGTTAGAAACACCTTCAATTTCTTACTTATTTATTTCATACAATCATCAGCTATTTTGCCTTGCTAGCAGTATATTCTATGGCAAAGATTTAACTGATCAAACAGTTTAAGACACAAAAAGTGAACAGTTAACTTCTTCTCTCCAGCAGTTATCTCCACCAGTTATTGCCTCTAGCTCCTACAGGAACAACTGCTGCCTGTCAAGCTCCCGCTGCCCCTGACCTCCATGGTGTCCATACTGCTCAGGCAATGCCTGAAGTCCAGAAGAATGTTAAGTTGAGATAAGAAAATACGCACCCAGGCTGGGATGATGGGGAAGATGTTGTCCGTATGCCTTTGTCCTCCCCCTTCAGCGTTTCCACAACCATGCCTTTACTTTTCTGGGTTTCCAGAAGGGGGTGCTGATAATAGCAGAACAACCCATGAAAATTCCTTTGTAGTTAATGGGGCAGTCTGAAATTATTACAGTCAGAGGAAGCTCTTTCCTAGAGATAACTATGGTTGTGTACCAAGGGACAAAACCTAGTTATCTATCCAGTGTAATTCAAGATCCTGCAGAGTTTTGCTGGGACAGTTACACACAGAACCAGGAAAAAAAAATCTTCACAGAGCTCTTATAATTGAGGGCCCCTCCCAAGAAAACCCCCAAAGCCCTGAACTTTTTTGCTTCACAGATCCCAGCAACAAGTACAGTGTGGAGAACTGAGGATGGAAAAAGAAATAAAAACCAACACCACCACGATATTGAGAGGTTTTCCTTCTCCATTTTGCTCCTAGTCTGGTTTCAAATTGACCCTAACAAGACTTCACTTCCTTTCTCTTTTCTCCAGTTATGGGCACCAGTTTCAATAAATTAAAAAGGTACAGGAATGTATGCTTATTGTTTAGCTTTGTCTCTCAAATAAGAGTAGCACCTACATTCCAGAGTGTTTTCAAGCTAAGCCAGTCAAGAACTTTGGCAAGTAATGCAAACAGTTTACAAGTCAAATGTAATAAGCAAACAAACATTACAGTTCTGCTTACACCAAGATAAAGCTTAAGTTATTTGGTTATTGTGACTAGCCTATTAGTCAGCATCATATTGCATTTTTAATGCTCAGAGAGACCACACATCTCTTGTCACCCATAAAGTTAAATCCTGACCACTGCAAACCCAAAGTCTGATTGCAAATTCTTCTCATTTTAGTCTTTGTTCTGTTATTCCACTCAATTTCTAGTCATAATTCCACTAATGCATAAGATTTTTCATTTTTATTACAGCTTCTTCTAGACTGTTCTCAAAACATATTTCCCACTTACTTATCTAATAAATAGACTTACACCAGTCTAAGTAGTTTTTATAAAAAAGTAACTCAATTTTGCGTCAGGCTATTTGGAAACATTTGCACTATTCATCTGCCAACTTCTGAAACACACTACTCATACCAACAGCCTTCTGTCATCTTCTAACACAGATTTTCTAATTTGATGGTCCGAAGAGCCCAGAATAATCCCTCAAGGCTTTTCATTTTAATCGTAAATTTTATGACAGCCAGAAACAACCTCCTTATCATGGTCATGTCTACAAATGATAGTACCCTTCAACATACTTATTATTACAGACAGGTTAATTTACTGTAGAATTTGCATATTTATCCTGATCACTATTTAAATACTGAAAAAAAAATCAGTTACAATCGAAGCACTAAGCAGGTATTTAGAATTTGTATTGTGGTGTCATTTCAAAATTTATGGCTTCATTCAGTGAAATAATTCAGATTATCTCACCTTCACACTAGGAATTGAGCCCATAAAACATGAAACAGGCAAAAGGCTAGAGAATTTGAACACATCGGAAGCAAAGATTAAGAAAAGGAAATAAACTATCACAAGAAACACACTCTTGGAAGGTAAGTCTAATACTTGCTGCAGTCACAAACTCAGTACGCAGCCGCCCAAGAAGACAAAAAAAGTGAACTCTATTTTCAAGTCAAGGAGAAAAAAGTTTTTGCGGGTTTGTCAGATTCGAACTGCAAAGCCTGGCACACTGGAGCAAAGCTGTGCAGTGGCTGTGCCACATCCCAGAGCACGTGCCTGAGGAGCAGGCACAGCCAGGAAGGTGCACACATCTACGAGAGGCGTGCGAGCTGCAGCAAACACGAGAGGTCTGCCTTGGCCTTACCCGGAGCTGCCCTCGCTCTTGCCCAGCACGTCCCATTGGTTTTGGCAGGCACTTCTCCACATGCTGACAGAGCCAAGCTCAACATCTCAAGATATTATACATTTTGGCAGGTTGCATTTGGAATCTGTCTGCATTAAATTATACCATTAAACTGTACCAGGCACAGAGCAAGGTTCATCTTCAGCCATGCACTCCGAAGCAATTAGAGCTGCAATGTCATCAAGTAAGGAACTGGCAGTGAAACCATCATAGAGGCAGGTCATAAACACATTGTCAAAAGGCAGGAAGACTTCACTGTCACTCTCAGCCTTTGATCTTTTGGGATGCAAAGAACAACTGACATCAAGAATGAAACAGCCACTGCTAGACTTGAATAAACCCTAAATTAAAAGTTAAAAAAAGGCAGTTATGTCTCAATGCCAGCAACAGAAATAGATTTACACTGGAATTCAACCAGATTTGAGCTTTACTTCAAATAAAGATTCATGCCAGCTTTCCAGCAATCCTTCCCTGTACTTAATTAAAAGCAAGATGCTACCTTTTTAACAGCTGTCTTTATGCCATTTTAGCTAAGACTCTATGCCAGCTTTGTCCCACCTTCAGTCTAAATTGAACACATGAGAAAATACCAGTATTTCCAGATGCTAAGGCTATATTTAAAAAATAATTTTAAAAAAGAAATAGTAATCTAGGAGGAGGAAACTTTGAATATCCAGAACTTAGATCCACCGGGTAATCCAGATAAACAGTCCTTGAACTCAAAACTTAATCTCCTGTCCATCAGCCCTTCAAGGTTTCTACGGCTTTGTTTTCTAGCCAAGAAATTTTCAATGGCTTCCCAGTCCCCACAAAGTAATTTTCCTCTCCACAGCCTGTAGGACTGGGTATGCTCCATGCTGAAATATTCCTATGGATACCTTTCATCCTTGAAGATACAGCTTCCCCGCATCCAAGGTCTCCCCTGACTCCATGTGCAGCAGCCACTGGAACATGGCCTGGGCCCCTCTCTCATGGCTACCCAGGCATACTCAGAAGTAGCACTAAATTCACCAAAGGCATTAAACTGGATGCACTGTTTTCTTCATCAAAAGCACCGTCTACAAACAGTGCCCATTTTTGAACATTATGCCCATGGAGTTAATGGGTAAGGAAGTCACAGTGTGAGAAAAAAAGGCAGTTTTGTTACATATTGTCATATATGGCATGATTCCAGCTCAAAAGTAACTTAGGAATCCTAATTTACTAGCACTTCCTGGATATTATGCTACGTTTCATTTAGTAGTTTTTGTTTGGTTAGTTTTACTTTAAGAGTAAACCTGAGGCTGGGCTTTCACTCTGAAGCTTTATTTAGAGAAGAAAAATTGAATGATTGCAGACAGCTTCAAAATAATCCCCAGTACCATAGAGACTTTATCTAAGTGCTACATAAGCAATATGAACTCCTGACTCCAACAATGTCATCAATCTAAAACCCAATAGAACTGTTGTTGACTTCCTCATCATTTTAGATAACATCTTCTGATATTTCAGTTGGGAACAGAAGACAGTGATTCAGTTTTTCTCATATTTTCTAGTTAAGAACACTGGGAACAGTGTCAGGAAAAAGTTACATTTTCTGATTTGTGCAAATAGGAGTAGGGAAGAAATGTACCACAGATGTGTACCCCAAGCACACAGAGATGGCTTCTCTCCTGACTTACCCTATTTTACTCCTGAAGGTGTTTAATTTGGGGCACTTCACTTTGTGTTTTTATGTAAGAATTATGAGCCACACACTACGTGAAGAAAATACTTTTAAAGCTTCTTCACATGTCACAACAGAATCATGATTATCTGTATCTAAAAGTGAAAAAGTATGGAGAGGGCAGCATTATCTTTTATTATAAAAGAAAATTGCTATCTGTGGACAAATTTTTAATCTGCTACAGAATGCTGGAAAAAAAGGTGAAGAAGCATTGTCCAATTATTTTCCATACTACGATTAAAGTTCTTTCATTGATGGAACTTGAATTATTGTGTGTGCGTGCATTAACACCAGCTCTGTCACCTAAATAATGACATCTAACAACCAATAATATCATAATTCTATTTTCCCTTCAAATTATTAAAATGCTACGAAAAAGAAGAGGTCTTGAGCAGAAATGGCTATGACAGTCTGAGACTGGCAGCCACCAAAAGGCAGCCAATGCCTCTCGCCCAAGTTCCTCATCAACTGTTCGGCTATCTGGCAGCTGACCCAAATCTGCTGATTATCTTGATTCCATGAATCAGCCATATAAATCAAGGAGCTGATTCAGCTCGAAATTAACAAAAAATGGGTCATTGGAACAACCTGCTTCATCTCTCTGCGAGTTGCCAAACCTGGCTCACAGCTTGGCTTTGCAGAGATGGGAGGAGAGAAAGCCTCCAAGGGGCAGTTTTCACTAAGATTGCCTTAAATGAATGCTCAAACCACTTCATTTGAAAGCATTTACATACACATCCTGAAAACCATTTCACTCTTTTCATTCATTTAAACCATCATTTATTTAAGTACTTGTGGCACACAGACATCAGAAGCTCTTTATAATGCAACGAGCTGGGAACTCAGGGACAGACCTCAGAAGGACCCTGCAGCTCTGATGGCATGAATTCACCATGCAGGGGGAATTCCAGGCCTGGGTGCCTCCACATGCTAAAAGCATTGCACTAGGAGGTTTGGCATAACATTACAGGGTTCACAGATGTCCAAACACAGACAAAAGGGATGGTGTCTAAAGCTCTTCTTTCTCTCCGGAGTTCCAGTGTCAAGTATCAAGCTGGCTGACCTGATTTGCCTCACAGTCCTGGAGAGAAATGGTCAAATAATTTCACTGAGACACAGGCAAGAAGCCTCTTCCTTAAAAATAGGATGTAATGGAGGTTGGGAGAATGAAAACTGTATCTCCTGTTTTTGAAAGAAGGAATTCTTCACCAATAAGGAGACTTACTTTCCTCAGTCAAGGAGCCTTCTTCATCTGCCTAATGCAGCTGAGACATGGGCAGTTGGCTCTCTGGATTAATGATACTCCAATATTCACCTGGGAGGAAGCAGTATTTATTCTTATTCCTTCCTCTTAGGCATGGTAATCTGTTTTAACCAGCAACAAATTAATCTAAAATACATAAACACGAGCCTGAACAAATCACTGGAGAGAAACCCCAGAGAAGATAAAACACCAACTGAGTAGACAGAAAAACAGATAAAAGCTCTGGAGAAGCTATTGCTGTTACAGTTCCTAAAGTCAGAAACTGCTCGCAAGCTCAACATGACTTTGTTTATGTATTTAGAAAACAAATATTTATCCTTCTGAGCAGGGAATCTGACTCAGTTACCATATGTGAAGTTTGATAAGGGAAACCTAGCTTGTATTTAACTAGTATAGCAAGGCTGTAGCTATTCTGATCTTAAAGGTTCCAAGCAACTATCTCATATGAAGGTCTACCCAAAGAGTTATTGACTGTCATATTAATTACTGTGATACTATTTTTTCCTTGCATTAACAAGACATATAGCTAAAATTGTGTCTCCTTTTGTCAGACTAAAACTGATTAAATAGCAGTTTTAGGTATCAGTCAGAAAAGATGCTGAGCAAGACCCTTGGCATTTTCATTTATAGCACTTTTTTTTTTCTTCTATGAACTGCAAGAAGTGCTGAATCAGAGGTAGAGACCATGCATCTTTGTCTTGGTAATGACAGAATTTCTTCTCTCCTCTTCTCCCTGGGAATATTTCTCTTATCAATCTCCTACATTTAATGTATTCTCAGTTGTACCTATTGTTACCAGTCACAGTTGTTTTACAGTTGGTGTAAATGCAGGCTCTCCTTCCTCATGGATATGGTTGCTTTTATCCACCACATTTGCAACTACAGTTTGTGGGTAATCAACTTATATTAAACTGCTCCTATTTTTCCACACCTATTTCCCCCCTCCCATCCAGTGAATCTTTACAGTTTCTTAAATTCAGGAACTTTAGCAATCCTTCTATGCTTCAAAAACTGCGAGAGTAGTCATATTTACTCCAGCAGCCTTGCTGAAAAGTCTGTATAATCTGCACTCTAGTTTACAAATAAATATAAAATATATGCACATAAATACACACACACACTATGTCCTTTTCTATGGCTCTTTTACTTCTGCTATATTCCTTTCTGGAGATGGAGCAAATGCACCAATAGACACCTATTAAAGTCATTAAAATCATTACAGTTCGATACCCTGGGGTGCATTGGGAAGCGCGTGGCCAGCAGGCTGAGGGTGGTGATCCTGCCCCTCTACACAGCCCTGGTGAGGCCACACCTGGAGTGCTGTGCCCAGTTCTGGGCTCCTCAGTACAGGAAAGAGAAGGAGCTACTGGAGAGAGTTCAGAGGGTGCCACAAAGATGATTTGGGGACTGGAGCATCTCTCTTATCAGCAAAGACTTGTGGGAGCAGGGCTTGTTTAGAGTAGAGAAGACTGAGAGAGGATCCCAATAATGCAATAATGCATATAAATATCTCAAAGGCAGGTGCCAAGAGGATGTGGTGCCAGGCTCTTTTCCCCAGTGCCCAGTGACACAAGGAGCAAAGGCCATAAACTAGAACACAAGTTCCACCTCAACATGAGGCTTCACACTGAGGATGACAGAGCATTGGAACAGGCGACCCAGGAAGGTCATGGAGTCTCCCTGTCTGGAGACATCCAAATTCCACCTGTACAGGCTCCTCTGTTCCCTGCTATAGGGGACTCCATCTTGGCAAGAGGTTTAAACTGGATGATCTCCAGATATCCTTTCCAACCCTATTTATTCTGTGATTCATGCAGAATACTTATGGATTTTTTTCTTTCTTGAGTAGTCTTCCTTCTCCAGAGCTACCACTTGCTCTCTACAGATCATAGTTTGGTTTTTGCCATCTGAAAATGTGCTGCATCTGAAGATATCTGTCCCCTTCAAATGAGAATCATTTGTACAACTACTCACTTGGATTACTGGAAATTATTTTCAACTTTTAATATACATGCTCTGCTTAACATTTCTTCAGATTGCTTTTTCCTATTTATTTGGAGTTTTTACAGACTTTTTCTTGTTTTGTCTAAGATAGGATGTTATGATTTCATTTGCAAACAATGCATTATCTAGAAGTTATTGCTTTCTCCTATAGTTTATTTTTAAAAATCTGGTACAATCTTTTTCCAATTTTAATCAACCTAGTTCTTTTCTGGCTTAGGTAATGCCCATCTTTTTCATACAGTCCTCTGGCTGTCTAAACTTTAGCTAGTTCTTAACAAACCTCCTCCTCCTCCCAACATTTTCCTCAAGAACATACTGAAATGCTCCCAGCACAAGGCACAGGGCCAGCTAAACAGGCAGGATGAGCTTCAGAATGCTGCCATGGAAATTCTACTCTTTAAGTCCTATTTTTACATGACCCAAAAGATATTCCTTAGAAGTCCTAATTGAAAAATCATTGCAAGAAGCCTTAAAAAGATCTGATGGTATTTACAACCAGCTACATGAGATCTCCAATCAAAGCCACCTAAAAATAATTTTTCCTTAACTTCTCTCCTTGTAACAGAAATCAAGTTTCTCCCACTCTCAAACATAAATCAGTGGACTGTGTTAAGAGCCTTCCTTTCTATCTCTAAAGCAAATTTTTCTCTATTTTTTATCTTTAAGACTGTTGTTTTCATCATGGCCACAAGACACGTATGATTAGAACTATTTTAACATAATTAACACTTTTTTTATATTAGGGTGTTTGAGGTGATGTTTTGGCAGGCAAGGCTGTTTGGTCTTTATATGTTTTCTTTGAGGCTGGCTACATCCATTCATTCCCTACACATGGTTATCCAGTTTGCCAACCAGTGCAACACAGTCAACACTGCCCTCACCAAAGCTTCTCATCCAGAAGTGTGGCTTAGGATGCTGTGGGCAGACAGAGGAGCCCTGGGAAGCAGCACTGGGTGCCTTGCACAGGGCAGCAGTCTCAGAGCAGCTATGGTACCACAGCCCAGCCAGCAGCATCCCACGTGGTCAGCACTCCTGCCTGCCACGCCCCATGCAGGTGAACAGTGCAGCCATCCAGCATGGCAGGGAGATGCAGGAACAGGACAACTGGAGCACTCGGAGAGGAAAACCAAAACGAGAAACAAGATTTATTGTTGCTCTGGGCACAGCTGTAGCAGTCAGGCAGGGCACTGCAGAAGCACAGCTGCTGGATGAAAGGAGTGGCAAAACCAACACACTCAGCTGAAAGTTGTTCCTGAGGCCTCCTGACAGACTGCTCCATGTGCCCTCACAAAGGATAATTTTTTAACATGGCTTAAATGTCCCTGGTAGCCAAAAGCTGTAACAATAATTTTCCTCTGCTCTACCCAATTTGTTTTCCTGCCTCGAGCTTTCAGCTTTCCTAATAAGCTGTCAATTAGTTATGCAAATTTGAAAAACAAATACTCAGCTCTGCTTATGGCAACCTCTTGCTTGCTGCCATCCAAGTTCACTGGGTCTGTATTGCAGATGATGAATTTGATTATCAAGCCCAGCCCCTACAGAAGGGAAGGCAGCACCAGCAGTTACTTTTTAAAACACAGATTTATATGCTAGAACTGTAAATAACTGTGTGCAGTTTTGGGTGATATTAGAAAGATATTAGCTACTGGAGAGCATCCAAAGGACAGCAGTGAAGATGATGAAGGGCCTTGAGGGGAAGCCGTATGAGGAGTGGCTGAGGGCACTTGGTCTGTTCAGCCTGGAGAAGAGGAGACTGAGGGGAGATCTCATTGAAGTTACAACTTCCTTGTGAGAGGAAGAGGAGGGGCAGGCACTGATCTCTGCTCTGTGGTGACCACTGACAGGACCCAAGGGAATGGCCTGAAGCTGTGTCAGGGGAGGCTTGGGGTGGATATTAGGAAAAGTTTCTTCACCCAGAGGGGGGATGGGCACTGGAACAGCTCCCCAGGGCAGTGGTCACAGCGCCAGCCTGACAGAGTTCAAGAAGGGATTGGACAAAGCTCTCAGGCACATGGTGTGACTCTTGGAGATGGTGCTGTGCAGAGCAGGAGTTGAATTCGATGATCTGTCATTCCCTTCCAACTCAGCACATTCTATGCACATAGAATTCCCACCAAATTTTGGTCCATTCATCTGAACAGATAATCACTGCAATAATCTCTTTTAAACCCTGCTTTTTAAAAATACCATGTCTCCATATTATTCAGGAACTCCAAACAAATTCCAACCAACTTCAGTGTAAGGCAGAAAGCTGCTTCTGGGTCTTGGACCGGACGAGTTGAAACTTGGCACGGATCTAACAAATTGAGGGGGATTTCTAATTTAAACAGACCTGTCAATCCAAATGTGAGCACCAGAACCTAAGCACTTCTACAACATGTAGCCTGCTCTAGTCCAGAATAAATAAATTTCTGAAGGCTGTAATGTGATGAGTCCCTTGCTGAGGCTCTGTTAATTACCTAAACGTGTGCTAAATTTTAAATGTAAACAGCCTCCCTTGTAGCTGCTTTTCATGAATACATTTTTTTTCACTAATGGGCCATGCTTAGGCCATCTGTCTGACCCATGACCAGGCTGACAGGTAGCAGCTGGATCTCGTCACGCAGCAGCATGTGAATTACAAGCACAGCAAGACCATTTTACAGAATCACCATTAGAAGTGTCGTTTTGTCAGTTTTTCAGACTTCCATTTTAAGTTTCAGTATATTCCAGACCCACTTTACCTTCTTTCACCATAAAGCTTACTCAGTTAATGAACAAATTAAAGAGAAAAAACCTCAAAAAACCCAACACACCCATGCACACACACACTCTCCACCAGCACAGTAGCTTAGGTATTTTTTACTCATTCTGAATCTCTGAACTGCAGTGGGCTTCTGCCTCCAGTTGATTTCAACCAGAACAGCAACTGTTTCATGTTTGCAGATTTGCAAAATTTACAAATACGTTTTAAAGAATCAACAAAGACTGAGCTAAATGCTTCCATTAGTTCAAGTGGTCTAATAAATATTATTCAGTTGTTACACTGGTATCCAGTAGAAGAATGCTGGACACTGAAGTCCTGAGCATTCCCTCAAAGCAATGGATTCAAACATGCAGAGGGTGCATGAGACCTTTCTGCTACCTGCTCTATGCAGAGAACAGAGGGATAAAAATGTAGAAATGCTGCTTCAGTATGAGTATCAAAGGTCTTTGGGTGCTTTTGGAGCTGAAGGTAACAAACTGCACCTCAGAGACTGTCATCACACTAGCCATAACACTACTTCGATAGGAAAAGGAGACTTCCTTTTCAAATCACCAACTCCTGTGTCAAAGTCTGCTGAGTGGAAAGGAAACATTGTCTTTAACAAAAGCTGTTAACCTGTCCACACTGCTGTTTAACCATAACCTTTCCTGACAGTTCAACAGCATGAACTTAACATTCATTAACATCTCTTCTAATTTAGGCTAACAAGCAAATTAAGACCATCACCAAAAATTAAATTTGCAGACTATTTTGTAAGTAATGTTTTCTACATTATTAACCTCAGTATATTTTAAGAGCTTTAATTAAAAAAGATTTTTCCTCCTCTATAAACAAACAGTAATAAGAACATCTTATTACTGTTTACACTGTACACAGCTTACACAAACACAGGGCTCATATCCTTGTAAAAGAAATGTCTTGTTCCTTGACTACTGAAGTTATGCCAGTGCCTGTACCACATGTTATTTACCTACACATTTTTCAGTCCTTCAGGATAACTTACTCAACTTCTTAATGGTTACATTTTGGTAGCAGCATTTTGGAAACAGCATTTGCTTCCTGCCCCTTTTTAGGAAAAGACAGATACACCTTTCTTTTCAGTAGAGGAAATTTGTTTAAAGAAATAATTATTGTGAAGACTACAGCCCCTGCAAGTCTTTATATTTAAGTCAGGAGAAATTACTATGCATATTCAGATCAAGAGCCATAAAACAATGCTAAACCTGAAGACACCCACAGTGATCAATCTGATTTTGAAGTGTTACACACAGTTCTTCTCAGAGTTAATGGCAGAACAGAAAGCTGCATTTCACAAGCTAAATCATCTTCCCCTCAACTGCTTGGAAATTTCCCAGTGACTCCTGTTCAAAGAGGCCTTATCTTTGTTCCACAGGCTGTCTTAAAATAGTTACAGCAGCTCTCTCATTTAAATTTTTTTTTCTTGCTGCCATGTTTTGGTTACAGAAGTCTGACCTCTGCATCATTAAACCATCTTACAATGCTGGCAGACAATTCAGTCTCCTCTCCACAGACCTACAGAATGCAGTTAGACGCAAGCTGCACACCTGTTGGGTCATCATGATCAGGCTGGCACATGGGAAGGGTGCAGCCCACCTGCAGTTCTCAGACCCATCTGTGTAATATTGCCAAGGAAACAAAGCTGCATACTCCTTCTGGGTTTATCCTCAAATGCAGACGATACACAAAGGTAGAGCTCTCAAAAAGAACTCTCATTGCTTAATGCCAGAAACAAGACATCCTTTCAGGACAGTACTTTTCAAGTAGATCCTGGGGTGACATCTCAACTTTTGTTTCAGAGGTGTCCAAGAAAAGGACTTTGGCATCCATACATATCTAGGTCAATGGCCACTACCGTGGGTCCTGTGTGTTTAAAGCTCACTCCTCAAACAGTGATAAACTTGTTACTCACATGAGGGCGATGACTCATCTGGGTCTTTTATTCATCTTCTCTTCAGAGTCTGTGATTGGTGTGGACTTGGATCTGTCCTTCCTTTGAGTCTTAGCTTTGAAGTTCAACACCACTGTTGAACGTGTTGAACTGTAACTACATTCAGAGCAGCATAATGGTGGCATCAGGAGAATCCAAGTAGGGAAGAAAGATATTTTATCTTTTCCTTTTTGATCAGTTCATCATCATCCGAAATTGACTTTCTGAAGCAGTACTCACTGCTAGTTGGATTAGTAAAGTGGTGAGTCTCTTTCATGTGGAAGGATTAAAGCTTTAGCTTACTTCCCAGTGAGCCTTGATGGATGTGCTCAGTAGTCCAAGAGGGAAAGAGAGCTAAAAGCATCACAGTGAGCTGCAGAGCCATGGAAGGGGCTGTGGGTTCCCAGCACACTTTGAGGCACGCTCATTCTTCTTCCCCTCTGAGCCCGTTGCCAAAATTAAGGCCCAGAAGACTCATCATCTCAAAGCATGCAGTGAAACAGGGAGATAAATGGAATGCATCACTTCTTTTTGTTCCCTTGTTTCATTTTCTCAATTGTATTTGCAGCGTATCTGAAGCACAGTGAGAAGGCTGACAGTTGGAATAAGGCAACAGAGATCATTACACTTAATCTCTGATTGCTGCTGTAAGTCTCAGATCAGAATTGGTGTTTTAAAAGAACTTTTTTCTCCAGTTAGACAACTTATGTCAGTTACTGGAGACCCAAGGAGGAGCTTACTTTTCACTAGTGAACATCTGTATAATTGTTAGGACAGTATGCCACTGTCAGAAGAAAAGTCTCTTTTTAAGATTACTTCTCAAAGTCCATTATTCCCTCCCAACACAAGCAGAGAAATAATGGCCAGACAGAAATTAAAACCACCTTTTACTACATCAGAGGAATTAATTGATTATGGAGGTAAGACAACAGGGCTTCTAAAACTTCACCCATATGCCCTCCCAAAAACAAACTTCTGAAAAATGGAAAAAAGTAACATTTTAACAACTGATGTAAAGCTCATTTTCCAGACACAGAAGCACCTGCACAGAATACAAATGCAGTAACCACAAGCTCTTCCAGTTGTAGAAAGACAAAATTGAAGAACTGGTTAATATGCTGCTACCAGTAATGGAAATAGGTAGAGGACTTCCCTGAGCCCTGATCACTGGAATTGAAGAAGATACTCCTAGAAATCCTTGCATGAACCTCTCCTGACCTGGTATTTTTTCATCAGAAATCTCCTTTAATTTGGCAATATCTGACAAAGGATACTGAACATCTTGGATTTTGATCTGACACAATTATTGTTGCTTGAATGTTACTAAGTTTGAGAAACTTGTTCATAGCCTTTTTTTTAAATCAAGTTTTTTAAATGATTTGACCGTTTTGTTTTGGTGTTTTTTTCATAGCTTTCTGCTAAGTTTTATTAAGCTACAAATGCTCAAAAGCCAAGAAAAGAAGGTGACTTGCTTACCATTCTAAAAGATTAAACTTCAAAATTACAAAATTACTTAACTGAAGGCAAAAATGAAGGATATTTTCTAATTTGCAGATTTATCTCTAATAAAAGAATTCTGCACTACTTCCCTGGGGGAAGGTGTAAGAGATGACAAGAGAGTAAAGCCAAAGAGATTTCAGTGGGCATTTCAGTACTACTGATTGCATGTCACAGCTCATTACAACATTGAAAAAACCCCAGTACAGAACTAGACACTTACATTTGCTTTGCTTCTTTTTGCTTCCATATAATTTAACTACTTATATGGGAAATACTCTTAAAAGCATTAAAAACTGAATTGCATTCAGAGACAACTGGTAAAATAGTGAAGGGGTAGTATTAGGATACTGACTCTTCCAATTTGTCCACAGATTTCTACCAGAGCATTCCAGGTTGTCTGGACAGAAACAAATCAAGGAGAACAAATAAACTAAAGAAGAAAGACCAAATAAACAAGCTGTAATTTAATATATAAACTGACAAAGGTGTACTCCTTTTATTGTTATTGTTCAAAGAAAGATTATAGAAAACTTGCAAGTGAGTAGACTCAAAACAGGGAGTTAAGTGTTTATTTGTGACTAATTTTATGCTGATCAGGAATAAAGATTTGAGAAAAGCTTGGATTTCCTTGAAATGGAAACCTCATCTTTGATTTATATACTTTTTACTCTTAGACTTGTAGTCTAGGAGTACCTGCATGCAAAGAGCAGAATTACGTATTGTTTACGAAGCATATTTGTGAAGTGAAAATTGCAGAGACACAAACACACAGAAACAAAGGATCCCCGCTGCTCTCAAAGGAAAACGTTTCCTAGTTTATGAAAAGTACACCAAGAATGGAAAACTTAAATGTAACAAAAATATCAAGGTCTCATCCCCAATAGGTTATTCATTTTCTCATGCTGGGCTGTGAACCAGCACGCTGACATTCAAGCTGAGGGGAAATGCTGAAAGCAATGTGATGCTCATAAGTTCTAAGCACCCACTTGCAGCTTTCTAGCTGGGCAGTGCTGCCCCAGTAGCATGGTGAGCATCTTAACAGTGACTTTGGCATCAGCTCTGAAGACACCAGGAAGAAGAAAGAGAAATCAAATCATATGCACATCTAGGACCATATCAATCTCTAAGTACAGATGCAGAACTGCACCTTTTGACTATTTCATAAAAAAAAAGAAAAAAAAAACAACCGACCAGCAGCATGGTCTTTAATCACCTTGCCAGTCACAGGCAACTGTGCAAGCAGGTGGGCTCTGTGGGACTCCGCTCTGTATGCTGGAGCCCAAATCTATGACCACATGCTGGCAAGCAGACAGACAGAAGCCAGTTCTGGACAAGCTAACTGAGGTACAGACAGGGTAGCTCTGGGTACAGCTGCCCTAGACATGTGCTCAAAACACCTGCAGACATATTCTTCTTCCTTTACATTATTCTTAAAATTCGAATCCCTTCTGATCACTTACTTCTGTAAGGACCATCATCAGCTGGGTGAGAGGAATTACAGAGTAAAATATAAAGCAGTACAAAGTGTCAGAACCACACCAGGATTTGGGGCTGTATTTGGAACCCTAAGAACAGAGAAAGTGAAAGGTCCAAAGAGGGACCATAATAAATGCCTGGTATCAAATAATATACTACAGATTAAGGATATGTAATTTGCTCAGTACTTTTGTTTTGCTAAGGAGGCACAGGACAAACACATTTATACAAAGAATAATTCAATAAAAGAAGGGATTGTACAATTCACATTTAAAACAAAGCAAGCTAAGCAATGACCTTAAATTAATGCAATGACCTTAAGTTAATAGGAAAAACTGAATGAGGAAATTAGGAGAAATGGTTTAATGGCAAGGCCAAGTGGAAAGGAAATTTCCTTAATGAGGTAGTTACTGTTCACTAGCAATGCTTGAAGAAGGCATTTAATAACTGCAACAGACTCGGTAATCTGTTTCTCCTAGTATGCTGTTTAAGATAATGCTGTTTTTTGTTGAGAATCTTGGGTGGATAGAAACTTTATGCCTGCATTTAACTTTGAAGAAATCTCTTGCTTGCTTGGTGAGGAGTATAGCTATTTTAAGGCAACTTTCAGTAGAAAAAGCCATTTCTACAGTACTTTAGAAAATAAAAGCTTGGAAACAATCTTGTTTTCCAATGTGGCTTTTCAGAAATACCCCATGCTGGCAAGTCTAGATCAAGCAGAAGTTGAAAAAAAATCACTTAGAATATATTTACATTATCACTGTCTGTGTTTTGCCTTTACATTTCTCAGAATATAAGAATTTGTTGTTGTTTTTGAAATTAGTATCAGAACATATTTCAAATCGAGTTGAGAGACATCGGTGAGAATTTAAAAACTCACTTTTCATTTACTGATTTCTGGATTTCAGTCGTGCATTTGATGACTTTTTTTAATGCGTTACTGCCACATCTTCTCTAGCTTGGTTTATTCAGAGATAAAAAATTCACCATTAAGAGCACTATTTCAAGACATTACTTTTAGGTTTAAAAGATTTTGACAAGTCACACATCTCTAAGGATTTGATGAGTAAAGCTTTCCAACACAAAGTAAAACAGTGACAGAGAGGTTCAATCAAAACATACAAACAAAAGTTATTTATCCCATCATCTAGAAATCCAAGAGTAAGCAAAATAATATAGAGTAAATACCAATCCTAAAAATTCAATCTGATGGTATTTGAAAATGTGAGGTTTTTTCCTTTACTGCTTGTTTGTTGAATGGGTTTGGTTTGGGGTTTTTTGATTGGGTTTTGGGTTTTTTTGTGTGTGTTTGAGATCACGAAATCATTTAGATAGTAGTTGATTGCAATTCAGTGAAATGGATTATTAGATGAATACAGCAACTTTCTACAGTGGATTGCTAATCAAAACTTGAAGCCTAAAGAAATTACATGAAAAAATTCTAGAACCTAAAGAGTCAGGAGACAGAGACCCTGTTTAGACTAACTTTGGCTCAAATGGAGTCCACAGGCATCTTGTAATAAATCTTAATGAAATATTTTATGATAACATTTCCACATCCAAAAGACTTTAAGGGCTCTGTGCTGAGACATGGAAAAGGTAGCAGGAACAATATCTTAAAAAGATCAGGAGTTCTCATCCTTTTATCATGAAGTTAAAGAAAAATGCTTCCACACACTGATTTTCAGATTTTAAAAAAAAGCAGAATAAAATGTTAGTATCACCTGCAAGGTTTTGGCAGATAGGATTTTAAATGTTCACGTTTTTTTCCTAATATCAGGCTAACTGACAAAAATCCCCCCTGCCTTTAGTTGCCCAGAAGACAGCACCAACAAAAACGTGCATAGTCTGTGTCTCAGTGTGACATGCTGTTAATTACAAAACCAAGGTCCAGGTAAATTTTCTCTGAGACTGAGTAATACAGCACTGAGGTTAGGGAAAAAATAATTAAGCAAACTAAACCAAGTTCACTGTTGTGTAACAATGTGTGCCATTGCTGGTTTTCTAATTGGTTTGTTCAGATTAACAGGCATTCAGAATTTATCTAATAAACAAGTAGCTAATATCACATAATGCTTACTACAGTAGAGACATACCTCACTACCCAACCCTAATTACCTCTGCAGTGCAGTGTCGGACCCACAAGGCATCCTTTTCTACCTGGGACAACAACAGTCACAAAATGAACAAAAAAGGATACCATTACTGGAATTTTTTTAATCTACATTCATTGAGCCATTCCTTTCTCTCTTCCAATCAGCACACACCACTTCAAATTAAAGGACTGACATAAGTAATGCACTAAACTCTAGCCATCAACCACCCACCCCATTTAAAAGTTTGAAATACAGGTCTTTTACAACAGTGCTAATAGAAAAGCCTTATGAAAATCCTCATCCTCAAATGAAGAGTGATCATCCACAAACATCAGTGTCCAGAGAGACTGGACAAACACAGTCTCATCAGTAGAGCACGTTTCTGTGCAGATGTACAGCCTCTCTGACACCATACAGGTGCGAGAGAAGAGGGGAGTTCCCCAGCCCGAAAACACAAAGAATGTTTACATCTAGTTAGTGTAAAGCAAGAGACTTTGTGGATTTCAGCACTGATACAGCTTCCATGCAACAGCGATGCAGCAGCACTCTCAAGAGAAAGCTGTACATCACAAACCCTGCAGTTCCACTCTGGCAGGTCTCTCCTCGGTGTGGAAGAGGTCGAGATCATGTAAAGCATGTTTTAATTTGTTACAATTGATGTCCCCTTCGCTTCTTTCAGGAAAATAATTAGACTGCTAACAGCGAGACAATCTCCACTGCCTGCCAAATTGTGGTTGGTGATTCAAAACACTGAAGGCAGTAGAGCTTCTTCAGCAAAACGGATGACCTAAATAACCTCGTGTTGTGCATCTTTCCTGGGGGTGGCCTAAAAACTTTTATGAAAAGAACTGGCCTAAAGCAGACATCTAAAACAACAGACCCCATGGAACATTACATTGACCTCAAGTCTGCCAATGTTTTCAAGCAACTGGAAGGAAACTATGTAAGTGCTAACAGGTTGCAACTACAAATGTATCTGGCGTCAAAAGGCATCCTCACAAGGCAAAACACAAGATTACCCTAAAGTTAATGTAAATACCCATCCTTTAGAAACAGCTTCTCCAAATGAGACTGTACCAACCACAAATCCCACGCTGGTGTAGTACTCAGGTTTTTGAAGAGAACCTGAACAGAGCAAAAAGCCCATATCCTTAAATAAATGCATATGGCAATTACAACTTTTGACAAAAACGAAAGCAGAAACCAGTGAATTTATGCCCTGAAACCCTGTGAGCTTCTACACTCACTAGCCTAATGTATTTAAACAAATTGTTAATCTACTGATTCCATTATTTTATCTCAATAATATAAAATCAGAATGTTCCAACATTTAATTTCTGTTTATTTTGCGTGTACTATGTTTTAATTCTAATGAATGCTTTTTGGTTCCATTAGGTGTCATCTTCATCTCTGAAACATTCATCAGGATCAATTATGCCTTTTGTTGCCTTGAATAAAAATGGTGTGCCTAAAATAGGGGATAATAAAAACTGTAAAAGCAACCAAAGCACCACTAAGTCCAGAAAGCTAGTTCCTTTTTCTCATTTCATCAGTAAGATCCTTTGGCCCTCACGTCTGTGCAAAAAGTTTCCAGACCAAGTTTTTGATAATCACAGGCAGAAATAGCATTGCTTCACTCCTTTCTTTACAGAAACATCTCAACTTTTTTTAGAGAGTAACACAACATTTAATGTCTTCATATAAAAAATTTCCCATGAACACACTTCATCCTTTTCTAAGGATAAGTGCAAGGGCTTGCATTAGCAGTCCAGGATTTGGTACCAGAGGAGCTTGGTAATTGTAGGACTCTTGGCCTACTTACTGCAGAGGCTGAAAGGTGCCACCTCTGCACACTGGTATGAAGGAAAGGAAACCCTTCCTGTTACCATGTAGAAAGCTGCCAAGGGTACATTTGGGTTGGATGTAAAGAAGAAATTTTTATTATAAGGGTGGTAAAATACAGGAACAGATTAGATTATCCAGAGAATTTGTAGGTGCCCCATTGCTGGAAGTTCTCAAAGTCAGGTGGATGGGACTTTGAGCAACTTATCCCAGCCCTAGGAAAGATGTCCCTGCCTGTGGCAGGCAGATTGGACTACACGACCTTTAGAGTCCCTTCCCACTCAAATCATTCTATGATTCTGTGACATGGGTCCTCTGCTCCTTCTTATTTTTAGTTTTCTTCGTTTTCTACTTCTAACTAATTTTTTGCAGCCTGGCAGTGCCAAGCTATTACCTAGGTTTGTGTACACAAATCACCTCAATTTAAAAACAGAAAGTACATTAAGTATGATCTTTGTACCACAGGCAAACTGGGACAGTCAAACTAAGTCTGATTTTAAATTCTGAAAACACCCCACAGTACTAAGTGTTACAGATCCTGCATTTAACATTCAGATTTAAGCAGCATGAGGTAATCATGGCTTACAACCACACATATAAAATGGAGCAGCAAGAAAAACAGGAAAAACACCAGTACATAGCACTTCTTGCTGCTTCACATTGCTTTAAGCAAAGTTGAAAACCTGAGAACTTGCAATCATTACAATGTGAAAAAGTTTTCACAGTACTTCAAATATTCATTACAGTTCTTTGCACCCATTTTACTGATACCTAAGCCTCAATTCAAGACTAAAGGATTAGCACTGTGAGTTTAGCCCAAGGTATATGCATACCTATTAAAGGTAAGTATATTAAAGGTGGCAAATGAACCTCTTAGGGCTCTGCACAACAGCATTTTCCAACCTCCATGAAAGAGCATGCACAAACTGATGAATAAAAGATTATCTACTATGTCACAGACAATTCAACACAGGGTTGAATTAAGCAAAAAAAGACTTTATTTCATAAGTCACTTTCTCACTTAATTTTACACTTAGCAGCGTGTCTAATATAATTACTCATAGAAAACTGCCATATGATTGAATTTTTCTCTTTATCTGAAAAGCAGCACCAGCATCTGATGTTCTACTGATTAGAATCTGGCTCAATGTCTGTAATGGAATTTTCCACACACAAAAAAAATAAAATCCTATGCTAATTCTGAGAGAATGATTTCAGAAGAGAACAGTAAACATTTCCATACCTTCTCTAAAACTGAGCTTGAAGAAGGAAACAAGACAATCATACTTACATGTATACAAGAATGAAACATGCTAAATTTCAGAGAGACTTTCAGAAAGTGTGGTGGGATGCTAGGGGGAGATTACACAGAACATGAAATTACCTTTTCTGAGAATTAGAGTTTATGTAACTTTTCCTATGAATATGAATTATTTTTTTCTACTACATTTTTAAGATAAATGAAAACCAATGCTGGATTATTCATAGACAATCTTAAAAATCACAGCAGCATTGGTAAAGACATAGTGGTGGAACTGAGACAAAAAAACTTGACTGGTGCTAACTTCCCAAGTGGTTATGACACAGGAGCATGACTTACAGCACAGTGAAATGAATGCTGAAATTCATGTTTATTTATTTAGCAAATAAATTGCTCTTTCTGCAAATATTTATTAAAAAGTAAATCAAAAGACTGAGCATAATGAGTTCCCAAATCCTTGGAGCTTGCTCTTAAGATTCTTAGGAGGGCACAATCTGAATAAACACAGTAATTGCAGATTACACTGAAAACACCTGCAACTACTGATACAGAACTGATGTCACATCCCCAAAACAGACCTCCTCTTTCACATTCAAAGCTAAAGTGGAAAATCAACTACAGTAATGAATATACCCTGGATTTGCAAACAATATTATAATAACTCTCAAACCACGACTACTGCATAGAATTAAAGGCAAGTTAATAATTTTCAGAATAAAGTAATTACTGGGCAGACCACATATTTGTTTCCTTCCCCATTGGGTAGAACTGAACTGTAGTATAAGGAACTGGACTAAAGAATAAGGAAATTAACACTGAAGTTTGTAAGATGCTGTATGACAGAAGCAAGGAAGATGCCCATAATTCAAACTACTAACAAACATCACCTCAAGGAAGATGTGATGGACCACATTGTAGACACGGGAAGGAGAAAGCATCAAAGCCCAGCATCAACAAACACATGAAGAAGTAACAGAGATTACTATTTTCAACCAATGGGTAGCAAAGAAAAGGAAAAAGGTGCATTACCTGTACAAGTAATGATGAGAACATGTGATCAGATGCATAAAATTTGATTAAAATGCATTAAAGAGGAGCAGTAGCTTGAACTAAGTCTCTGGCTGGATTCCACCACTGCACTGGTCATTAAATCTACTGGTGACTACCTACTACAACCCTGAAAAGAAATTTAAAATGACTAGCAAATGCTGACTCAAACTGTACAACTGGAAAGGGCTGTGCAAGTCTGTAAGGAAGTCTGTGAAAAGACTGCAAAATGGAACTGGGAGGCTGGGATAAACAAATAGATAAAAAACTGAAATCACAGCTGGTACACCAGCTCATGGTATATTAATACAGGATGAAGCCCTTGGTGTCATTATATCCTTGACAGTAATGATGAGAGTTTTGGAGTTCTGTGTTTGCAACTGGACACCCAGAACACTTGTACACTACTTCAAAATGCTGAATGTCTGAAAATAGCTGGAAAATTTGAGCTTTTCATTTTATAAGGCTGTCTTAGATTATTATGCACAGCCTTTCACTGCAAGAGCAGATATGCTAAAAAACAGTTCTCAATGTGTCTAAAAAATTTCATTAAAAAAAGGCATGAAGTAAATCTTAACAGGACAGTTACTGTTTAGACATTTATTTTAAACTCATTTTTATTAACTATCACAAACAAGCTTTTTACACAGTGTGCTAAAAGAATGAAATACAATCATTAAGTCCTTTTCAGTTCTACCCCAAGTTCAACGTCTTGAGACATCCCCCTACTCTGAAACCTACTGCTGGGCCATTAACAAGCTCAGCCTTGCCCTGCATCATCTTCCTAACTGTCCTTCCTCCCAGCCTTAACTTCTTTATCAGAAGAAATGATGTATTATATCAAAAAAATTTATTATTTTCTAACCACTTCTGTCATGTTCTCACACACCTAAAATAGTACCTTGAGAATGTTAATATTCTAGTTTCACCTGCAGATCTATCCCCATCTTTTCACAAGTGTTTTTGTGAGAATTCCTTAATTTCAAATGCCACAGCATTGATCAGACCACAATTTGGAAAAACTCACACTGGGTTTTATGCTTTGTACATAAATTTCTATTTCTACACACTGAGTTCATGATTTCAGCACAACAGGAAAGCCATTTGACCATCTTTTTTTTTTTTTTTCAATATAATTTGTTGCAGATAAAACCAAGCTAGGACATAAATCACATCTTTTTCTGCTCAAAGAAAAAGTTATTCACTAGCAGAGAATAGTTGTCAGGAAAAATGAACAAAGAAAATACCAAAAATAAAGCTAATTTTGAAAACAAGAAAATATGTGAAATATGAAGGAAGACCCCTCAAAAGAAGTTTAATATCCAGCCCTCGTGATTCATTGAGCAGGTCAGAAGTTAGATGAAGAAAAATGAAAACACAGGAACATTTACTAAGAGTAAATAAAGAATAAAGAAGTTAATTCACTAGCCCTGTGCTGCTGATGGACAGGGAACCGTCCTGTAGTTTGGAACAGGACCTGTTCCTCAGGCAATTAAAACTACACCTCCAGATCTGCACTGTGACTGCAGGCACTGAGCACGCCTGGGAGGCCACAGCAGACAGTGAGAGCTGGCCCATCTGCATGGAAAGCTTCTGTTCTTCCAGAAGGGAACAGGCAGGTCCTCACAAAACCTTCTGCATGGTAACTAAAAATCAGAAGACACATTTCTCAGGATGGTAAGTTACAAAGTGCTGATTAAAAGAGCTACCTTGGACATATGGAGATAAAGATAGCGGTGCCTAGTTGTATCAAGTGCTGCCAGGAAGATTTTTAGCACCAGGGGTTTTTAATTTTATCTTCTCTTAATTTTTTTTTCCCTTCTTAAAAAAAGGGTGAATATTTTCCATTCAGTTTCTCTCTTGTGCCCATGCAGTAGGTTTCATCTTCTAAAACAGCAAAGCCGGTTTAGGAGGAAACTGTTTCTAGAAGGTTTGGATGTTCACAGACTTTGAAACTTAAAATTACTTTCCTTGTACCTGCATTAAAAGGCACACTCTGAACATAACACAGAGAACAAAGCTCACCTCATAGTAACTTCGCACAGCATTGCAAAACGCTTCATCTGCTACGATCTGCGTCTCCCCATTCAGAAAGGCCTGGAAACGTTCCTTCAGCACCTGCAGCTGCTGCTTGTTGAGCTGTGCAAGAAAGAAACAGGGAGAGGGGAGAGAACAAAAATAAATGCAGTTAGTCTCGAAGTAAAAATGCACAGTGCTGTACAGACTTGGAAGCTGTGAACAGGGAGAAAAAGACAGTGGCCACCCAGCTCCCTGGTGAGTGGCAGCTCCTCAGAGTCCCAGCTGGACAAGCCACACCGTGGCAGCCAGACATGCACACAGGCAGCATGCAAGGAAACCTGGGTGCTTGCCCTGGTGTCCTTGGGATGCCAAAGGCCAAGTCTGCACAGATACTTCTGTGCAGTATTTTATGTGCATATGCTGAATATAATGGCTGACCTTCTCCATGGCAGCAGCACCAGTTAATAAAACTTAGCTCCTAGCTTGTTTTCAAATACATCGTTTTCTTTTCAGCCTTTTCAGCCTGAATATAACCAACTGAGATGCCTCAATTTTTTTTGAGTAATCTAGGCACTACCATTGGAGTGTTTCAACAAGCATGTGTCCTGTGAAGAAAACAGACTTCCAGACACTGATGCTATAGCACTCTGAAAGGCATGGAACAACTGGATCTCAGTGAGCAGCAGACGAACGCTCCAAGATTGACACCCAATAACATTTGGTAGCCTTCATATCAAAGTTGAATACATTTTGAAAACAAACTCCTAGAATAGCACATTACACAATTAAACCTTGCAATCAACCATTTTTACTGAAGTTTAATGTTATGGGAAAAAGCAAAGTTTGGAAGCTCTCCGGGGATCCAGACACAGGTCTTTTGTCAAAGTTTCTATCAACTCTTGAGATATTTAGTAAGCTATTTCTCCTTATCAAATCTGTGACAAGTTTGAATATCACATCATATTCTTAAACTTTATTACTAAAAAAATTTCAAACACAACTGACTGAAAGTCACAAGTTCTTTCATCCTTCCTGCATTTTGCTTAAGTAAAACCAACAAACAAACAAACGTATAGCCAGAAATTGTAAATATTTTTCCAGAGGGCAGAAAGTTATATTTGTAATTGCTAACCTCCAGCAAATAACACTGCCCCCAATGGCATAATCATTTCTTATTGAATAATTTTTTGGCTTCTACAGTAAATGCTGTCATCTTTCAGGCCTTCAGGTCTCTTACGTCAACACTTCGAAGTAATTTAAGCAGCAACACTGTTATAAAATTAGCAAAATCTCTGCTATCCTGATAATGTGCCTACCTTGGACAATTTCTATTTTCTGAATATCACAGGAATATTTTCATCCCACACAAAGTCTGCAAACTCATGAGCTTCTTTGAAAAATGTAACAATTTTCTGCAAAACTCTCCAAATTAATTGCAAACCTGAAAGCAGTTTTGACAGGAAACAATAGTATAGATGCCATCTATAAGCTGGGTATCAAAAATCCTCTAAAAAAAACCGCAAATGTTGGCAGTAGCAATGCAAAGCCAAAAAACCTGTGCCTCTGAAAAAAAATCCAAGTTAGTTAAAAATACATGATAATTCTGTTCCTCATCCTAACAGAACAATTAACAATGCAAAACAAGCCCCAGGAGACCCCTATGGAAGAAAAGTCATCCTGTTGAGGCAAACAGACTTCAACAGAGGTTGCTGTGACTTGGATAAATTTCCTGCAAGAACTCCTGAGAGCAGCAGCCTGACACTGACACCCCACCCTGTACTACTGCGAATTAAAAACCAGTGGGAGAGAAGTGTTGGTGTTGTGTCTGCACATCCACCCAAAACAGCACCCATCCACCTGCCTGCCAAACATCCACCATTTGCACAGAATCCAGTCCACTCCTTGCACAGAATCTTCATGACATGATAGCTGTTTCTAATAGAAATCAAACCTTATTGCACTTATTTGATTCCTCTTATTCTTTTCGCATTTTTTAAAATATTTTGGACAACTGAGATATCAGGAAATGCAAATCATGATGGATGGTTTGAGGGTTTTTTCCCAGCATACACATGTTCTTCTGGGGGACTTAGATGAGCACTCACACAGACAGTGCCCCTCTGCTGAGCAAGCAGCTCCTTCATCCCATGGAATATTCACAGCTCTGCTACAAGAACATGCAGGCTTCCTGCCAAGGCAATTATGAAAATGTGTTTTCATGCTTGCAGACTTCATTCTTTAGGTGATTTGCTTGTCTATTACCCACATATCAAACAAAAACATTATGAATAAGGCAATGAAAGATAAATTTAATTTTGACTTTCTCATTTCTAACCATCATAGTTCAGCAAACTGAAATGCCTTTGAAATATTTATATATGGCTTTCCTATTAACTGCTTTAGATAGTAGGAATTTCTAAGGGTTGAGTGGCATTTTAGGATTACTGTGTATTTCTTAAATTACTTTTGTTTCAGTGCAAAATATGGATGTGCAGAATAAAGTTCTTCTGCAAAGCTAAATATAATAGTATTTACAGTGGAAAATATGAAAAGCTACAACTTGCACTAAGGATGATCTTAAGTCTATTTTACATGTCCCAAGTACTGTCACATATAGAGACACGGTTAACTGTCAGGATACAGAATAATTTATATTAGTCTAATGCAGCTCATCTGGGTTTTTTTCCTTGCCAGAATATTGAGTGTACTGTGAATTCTCTCTCATCTCTTCTTTTTTTAATGTTGGTCATTTTTAATGAATTCATTAACACTTCAATTAGCAACATTTAAAAATGAAACATAACTAACAGTAAAAGTAATAGCCTAGAAATGTGGAGAGGAAAAGGAAGTCTAATTGCACTGGAATGCTGTAGTAGCAAAAGCAGAGGAACAGGTGTTTGTACATGACATTAGCTCTTGGACACTGCCAAGCAGCTCAACCTGTAAAAGTCTGGGCTACCTTTGAATTTGGCCAACATGGAACAAGAGAAGACATGAAGCATAACCAGAATCCCAAGAGAAATGCTTCAACTTAAGGGCAATAAGCCCTCTGGCTCATAGGAGTTCCCACAATGGAGCTGAAAGGCCTTCTGCAGGAGCACTGCCTCTCAGTCACACAAGTCCTTTCCTCCTCTGCTCTGTGCAAGACCCATACACATCTCATCTTCACTGTCAGTGCCTCTGTTCCCACATCTTAATTGTAACAGAAAGAACAACAAACAGGAAATACGAAATAATAAAAAAACCCATTATTGCATGTACTCCCAAATGTAAACTAAACCTGGAATACCACCAAAAGTGTACAGCAAAGCCTCACTGATTCTCACTTTCCATTAACCTGCTTCAGTTTTGTATTGCTTGTTTGGATTTTGCATTCTCACTGGTATAGAATCTGTTGCTGTAACTCTGTGTGATACTTCATAAATGATTGCTGCTGCTTCATGGGAGAATGTATAACTAAATTCCAGTGACTCAGAATATCAGATTTGATTGCATTCTGCAAAATGACTGAAGATAAGCAAAGACAAATTTAAGGGAAAACAAGATTAACTGCGCTCAGATTTTTTTCTTCATTGCAGTCACACAACAGATAAAAAGTTTTCTTCCCTTCCATCCCTATGTCTTTCAGAAAAGGTAACCTTTTTTCACTTTACATTTTATAACCTTAGAAAGCTATCAAAGAAGGAAAACATTTATTTAAGACAGAGTAAACTTCTCAAAGAACTATTTAATTAAATTAAGAATAACTTTTTCAATATGCAGTAGCAATTTAACTAGAGTAATATAAAGGCATGAAAGAGCCTCAAGCACTTAACTATTAAAAAAAAATCTCACCTTGCATTTAACATGTCAAACAACTCATATATCCAAATATATTCCTCTTTGAGCATTAAAGATTTGCTTTTCCCCTTCTAAAATGAAAGTTGGGTATGAAAACCTAGAGGCACTTCTGGTTTACCTCCACTCATACGTTTAAACAATTTCAATGAATGGATTTTACACAGAGTTTAAATTCCTATTTTTATAAGAAGTCTCATTTCAAATAGAACTCAAAGTTTAGGGAGTTATTCCAATGTCACAAGTTTTGTTTCCTTAAATAGTAAACTCCAGCGAAGGAAAAAATGAAGCATTTATGCATTTGCAAGAGTAATACTGCTTATATCTCTTTGAAAGACATAAGGAAAAAATAAAACTGTAGCTTCACTGTGCTTGGTGCTTCATTAAGAGCATCTTCACGTGCCTCTCACTGCCTAAGTACACAGAGTGCTCACTACCGCCCTGATCCCACGCAGCCAAGAGCAGCACCCCTGTCCTTAGAAAACTTTGGCCTTAAAAATGAATAAAGTAACGCGTGTCCTGTGCGCGGGCCACGGCCAGACTGCCCCCGCAGCCCCGGGCAGCGCGGATGCGGCCGGGCAGCGTTCTCATCCCGCAGCCTCGGGCAGCGCGGATGCGGCCGGGCAGCGCTCCCGTCCCGCAGCCCCGGGCAGCGCGGATGCGGCCGGGCAGCGCTCCCGTCCCGCAGCCCCGGGCAGCGCGGATGCGGCCGGGCAGCGTTCTCATCCCGCAGCCCCGGGCAGCGAGCCGGAGCCGGCACCGCAGCGGCGGTAACACTCTGAGCCATTGCCATCGTGTGGCGAGCCCAGGAACACCGCGGGTCTGCGCGCTCCGAACTGGCATGGGGGCGAGGATCAGCAAGCCCCCGACCTTAACACAAGGAACAGCACTGGTTTTTGTCTCCTCACACACTGTAGAGCGCTGTTACCCTTTTCAGGCCATATGGGAGTTTTAGCGAAATAGCAAGAGGTGATGACTGCAACTACGGACAGAGCAAGATAAAGCATTTCGTCCACAGGATGCAAAATCACAGGGGTGGGGAGGAGCCAATCCAAGAGCCAGTTCCTGAACCCGCAAGGCTGCGATGTGCATTGTCTGTAGCATCAAACCTGACTTAAGTTCCTGAACATTTCAAAAAAGTAGGAAGCATTTTTACTTCGGAATTATGCCATTTTGTATAATATCTTTGACAGCAGCAGTTGGTTTTGAAAAACTTTAGTCAAAGCTATAATTTTTGAGAGCAGAGTGGAAAAAGAGTCTGATGACAGTTCCCTCAAACAACTGTCCCTCTCTTCCACTTCAGTCAGGAGATAAATTTTCATCTCCTGAATCAAGAGAACTGAAGGTACAAATAAATCTTTTTCCAGTCAACTTCTCGCACACATCTTTGAACATAACTTTCTTGTCCTGACAACCTCTCTGTCAAGGGAAATACAAAACAAAACAAAACAAAACAAAACAAAAACCCGAAAAATGAGTCGAAATTCTGTCAAGGACTAACACATCCCACTTGCCAGCATGCTCAAGAATGCTGAGCTCAGCATCTCCCTCCCTATGTCTCCTCTGCAGGGTCTCCCAATTCAGCTGGGAGGCGATACCGGCCAGCCCATTACAGCAGCTTTCCTCTTCCCAAATCAGCATTAGGAACGGCAGGACTGCATGTAACAACACCTGAAAAATCTCTCACTCTGTTGCTGAGTGAGACTCAAGAGCCATCCAAGCCTTCACCCTACACCAACTCTGCTGTAATTCCAGTTTCCCACCACCCTCCGTGGTTGGTGGGGAGGGCTTTATCCACACGGTCAGACTGCAAAGCCACACACAGCTCCTCTGTGAGAGCCAAGAGCAAGGCATGGAGCCTTAGGCTGAACCCATCCTTATCCTCTCCTTCAGGAAAAACAAAACACTTGTGCCACATCCTTCCCTCTTAGTGAGCTGCATCTCACACTGGTGATGAATAAGCCTGCAAAGCAAATAGCCAGTTATAAACAGTGATTCTCGCTCTATTTTCTTTCCCTCTCTCCCATCTTGCCATCTCTTCCAGTATCTGCCTACACAAGAATAATACTTGTATTTCAAAGCAGAGATAGAGAGTATTCGTTTACAATGGATTACGTGACACATTTTCTTCTGAGGAAGAAGACTAAATAAACACTATTAGAAAATACCAGTACTAAGACAGGTGATAGCTGTGGTTACTGTGCTGAATTATGCAGGTCTTAATTATGTGCAATAATGGCCCTATACAGCATGTGGGTGGCACACAATATATGCTGTCCCCTACTATTCATTGCATAAATCAGTTTGATTTTCTAAAAAAAGGATAAATATTTTGCTGTCACTTAGCAACCTCGGCTGTTCTTTGATTTTCTTAAAGTTGAAGTTATTCCAAGTAAAACAGTGTCTGTAAGGATTCTGTTTGCTGTCACTCCCTGCACACTACACTGTGTACATAATCCTGGTGTGACAAGTCAGTGCCTTGTAGCATCAAATATTAGAGTACCAAAATCGGCCAATTCATTTACCTAACACATTTCTCATCCTTTATAATCTAACAAGCACAACATCACATTTACTCTTCAGTGGCTTGTTTAAAAACCAAAACATTACCAATAACATACTGGTCATTCAATTCCACTTATAGGGTGTTTCATTTTAAGTTATAAGTATTTTATGCATCATTAAGTTTGAAGCTTTAAATATTTTCATTGTCCAGAGCAGCATATTCAGAATTCTTTGACAGAATAGCAAAATATCTCACAAGGACCAGAGGGTATGATGGTTGGTTTTCTTCAGGGAACAGAGGTGATGGCATAAAAATCACAGGCAGTGAGCAAAGCAAATCCTGATTTATGTGAAGGCATTCAAGTGTACCTCACTGACCGCCAAAATATAGGACTGAAGAGAGATTCCAGCAAGGTCAGATTGGCACCTGAGAGGAAAAGAAAAATAGGTATTTTGAGAATGAAGAGGAACAAGTATTTTGTGTGGGAAAAGAAGAAATAAAAATCAGACTTCCCTCATTTTTGGCAGAAGAATGAAAATATAAAAACACAGAATAGTTTAACTGCTTAAAACATAGCAATGATAGGTTTCTTTCTTGTTGAAAAAAATAGTCAAACTTTTAGACTATGCCACGCTAGGAAAGAATCTGCTATGTGTTTTTCCTAAATGCAGCAAATATCACACCCCAATAAAAGCCATTTCCAC
This sequence comes from Rhipidura dahli, assembly GCA_013399225.1. NCBI lineage: Eukaryota > Metazoa > Chordata > Aves > Passeriformes > Rhipiduridae > Rhipidura > Rhipidura dahli. Next base: position 543,440 of record VXAC01008857.1, on the reverse strand, counting down.
TGAAACATTGTTGTCAGTACAGTTGCAATCATTTTCTTTGTACCTACTCCTACTACCTGAGATTTGCTGTAGAATTTAGCTGACAATCATCAGCTAGATTTATAATAGTGTATTTGTTTCCTCTGTGCCATGCTTCACCGATCTCCTCTTAGTCTGGAGTGGCTGCCAAAACTCTACAGCTATGGCAGCTATGTTCTGCTGTCCCTTGTGACAGCACTCTTTGAGACCATGTCCCCTGCAGAGTACACAGTGGCACTGCAGCCTTACTTCCTTGAGACTGCCAGAGCTCCGAGGAGAAGAGCCATGCCTGAAAGCTACACAAACAAAGCTTCCAGCCACAAAAACTGCTGATGACTCACGCTGTGACCATGAAAATTATGCCCAGAGCTACATGGCCATAGTGGGAACCTCAGTGCCCTTCACAGAAGTCAGGCCTGGGAAGAGACCCTCAAGATCACCCAGTTCCAACCCCTGCACTGTGAGAAGGGAACATTCTGCTAGACCAGGTTGCTCAAAGCCCTGTCTGACCTGAACTCTTCCAGGAATGAGGCAGCCACAACTTCTCTGGGCAGCCTGTTCCAGTGTCTCACCACGCTCACAGTGAAGAATTTGTTCTGAATATCTCATCTAAACCTATGCTCTTTCAGCTTAAAGCCATTATGCCTTGTCCTAGCACTATGTGTCTTTCTGAAAAGTCCCTCTCTATCCTTCTAGTCAACCCTCATTAGGTATTGGAAAACTCCCGTAAGATCTCCCTAGAGCATTCTCTTTTCCAGGCTGCATAACCCCAACTTTCCCGATCTGTCTTCACAGCAGAGGTGCTCCAGCCCTCTGAGCATCTTTGCAGCCCTCTTCTGGACTTGCTCCAACAGCTCCATGTCCTTCTTATGTGGGGAGCCCCAGAAATGGATGCAGTACTCCAAGTGGCATCTCACCAGAGCTGAACAGAGGGGCACAATCACATCCCTCGACCTCCTGCCCACGGTGCTTTTGACACAGCCCAGCATACAGCTGGCTTTCAGGGCTGCCAGGGCACTCTGCTGCATCATGCTGAGCTCCTTGTCCACCAGCGCCCCCAAGTCTTTCTCCTCGGGGCTGCTCTCAATCTGTTCTCCACTCAGCCTGTACTTGTGCTTGGGATTTCCCTGACCCATGGTCACTTGGCCTTGCTGAATTTCATGAGGTTTATACAGGCCCACCTCTCAAGCCTGCCAAGGTTCCTCTGGATGACATCCTGTCCTTCCTCCTTCCACATAGCTTGGTGTCCTGAGAGAAAAGCTGTCTGCTGTTTAGCTGGCTGCTGAATTAAACCACAGCACTAAGAGACTGTGTCTGTCATCTGGCAAATAAAAGTTATATTCTCATCACACTCTGTGGCAACATGTTTCAGGAATAATTTGTCTTAAATTCAAGGAATAGAAAGGATAACAAGAGAAGCTGGAATAAAATACAGAGCAAAGTATCCATTTTATTCTGGGTTCTGATAATGTATAAAAAATATTTCACCAAACTAAATAATATTACCAAATAATTTTCACAAAAATAATTACCTAATTTTTTTAATAGCCAGAATTCTGTCCATACTCCATCTGCCTTCTCTGTGAGTGCTGTGAAACAGAAAAATTTATGATGGACAGGACCTCTAGAATTCATCTAGTCAAATCTCCTTCTCTAAGCAATGCTGGGCTGAAGGTACATTACGTTATTCCAGACCTTGTCCAGACAAGTTTCATGTCTCCAGTGCTAAAGATATTGCAGATTCTGTGTTTAACCTGTTCCAGGGCTTTTTCTGAAGTTCTCACCCAGACCCCTAAAATTGAGCCAGAAATTCCATGCTATGGCTTGTGACTATTCCTAACTGTTCTTTTCTTATACACCTCTGTAAAGAGCCTGGTCAATCCTCTCTATAGCCCTGTGTCCACCTTAAGAACTACAAGACAGCAGTTAAATTCTTAATCTGCTCCAGACTAAACCACCCCAGAACTCCACACCTCCCCTTGTTTATCTTGTCTTCCACCTCTCTAATAATCTCGGGGGACCCAAAAATGGACAGAATATTCCAGATGTGACCGCACCAATGTCAGGCAGATGGGAAAATAAAGGCATTTCCCTCAACCTGCTATCTGGACTCCTGTTAATGCAGCTGAATATGCAACCAGACTTCATTCCCTCAACTCACGATCTCCATGTCCTTTATTGCAGAAAACCTAGCCAGCCAGAGCCTTGCCTGTAAAGGCACACAGTGCAAGTGTGGTGTGGCTTTTCTCTGTGTTGAACTGCAAATTTTTGTCAACTCTTCTCTTTGGGAAGTCAGGAGTCCCCTACATAGCAGCCCTGCCCTACTACTATCAAGTGCTCCTCTCAATCTGCTGTCAACTCATCATAGGCCAAGGCTGCATTCAGTTTTCTTTTCCAAGCTAATCTATAGAATCATTTAGGTTGAAAAAGACCTTTAAGATCATCAAGTCCTACATTTTCTTATACTGGTACACCAGCATCTTTTGAACAACCCATTTATCATCCTCCAGTTCCTCATCCCAAGAGAAACATGAAAATACCAGTTCTTTATGGAGAAGGAAAACATAAATTGATAATACATAAACTCTAAGTGGTTATTTTAAAGCAAAGCTTTTTGACTTCCCTAGAACTAGGTAAGTGTGGGCAGTCCATATCACTAAATCACTCTTCAGGTTAAGGGCAATAAACTCAGATCTAACAGCTATCTCCTTAATTACATGCCTTCCGTAACAAGCAGGAAATTAACGTAAAAAAAATTAACAAGATTAGTGGGTAACACAGACACATATCAACACTTTGCCAAAGTACATTGTTGGTACCAAAAATTGTCTGGGAAGACTAGGAGAGAAATCAACCACAGATTATATGCAAAGAAATGCTAATGAGCACTAAATACAACCCCCAATCCCCCCATTTGGTACAGAAAATCCCTAAGACTAATATAATTAGGGGAATGACAACATAAACTTACTCTATTTTCAATCCCTGTCTAGGCATCTGATTAAGGCCACTGTAAGACATAGTCTAGTTAGCTAGATGGACTGGTTTTCTGATCAATTAACAAACAGAAGAAATTAAAGAAACAGAGGTAAAGTCTGGCCTGTAAGGTCATTAACAGTTAAGTTGTCACATCATACAGACATACACACTTCACACATGACAATACACAACCCAATTTAGCCATGGTATGGCAGAACTAGGATGCTCAAAGACCCTTAACATTAGAGATCACACAAAAAAAAAGTAAAAGCTGTGCTAATCCAAGTGACCTTCAGTTTTGTCAAGCACAACCCCTGCTTGTCAAAGAGTACCTCAGCTTTAAATGAGCTATCCAGGTATCATCACATCTTGTACACTTCTATTTGTAATATACTCTTCCACCTTGGAAATCTGCAGAGGGAAAAATTTCTGCTTTGAAATCCTTTCCTAGCTTCACAAGATGAGCCTTCAAACATTCTCATCTCCTGTTTTTCCAGGAGCCTCAGGAATACATCCATCGCAACAAAATCTAGACACTATCTGAACAATAAATACAAACATCTGCATGGCCATCACAATAAACATCCTCCATGAGAGACACATCCAAGTCCCTGAATACATTTCTTTCTCAGCACGTAACATGAATTTGAACCAGCACAGAACATAATCTCATGAAAACTACAGGGATGAAACCAAGCAACTGCACATGGCAACCAATCTGCACTTAACATTTCCTTAACCACAGAGAACACTTCTCATGACAATGCTGTTCCCTTTCTGTCTTCTCAGCCCCATTTCCCAGAGCTCTCTGAGAACTAATTTTCATTAACCTAGAGGATTTCAATACTCATGAACCCATGAAAGTTTAGTGTTACATTATAAGATTCTACCAGAGAAATATCCAATAAGTAAAAGTTTTATCATGGCCCCTGCCAATACCATGTACACCTTCCACAAACAACTACCTATTCTCTAACATAAGTAACTCTGAAACCTTCTGCTTTTGTTGCAGACTTTAATATCTCATGTACCTAGAACTCCCTCTCATTTCCCCACCTCCCCCAGTCATAGAGACCAATTTAACAGAAGGCATTTATTTTTCCCCACAAATCTTGCTCTCCTTACATCAAAGAGCCATGATTGATACAGGATTATTCAACACTGGCAGTCAATCTAATACACTCAAAAGAACATTCTTAATACACCATTAGGCTTGCTCACCAAGATATGTGGGAGACTCTCCACCATTTGTAGACTTAAGTACAAAGGAACATCTCCCTGAACCAAATATTCTAGCAGAGAGAAAGGATTTGAAAAAAGGAACAACAGGATGCACTTTTACATGCATATAATTAGGAAGTCAGACTACATCATCACAGTCCTTCTGGTCAGTTCGCAGAAAGTTCTCAAGGCTTAATTTACACAGCTGAAACTACTGGGGGGAACAATACAGATCTTTTAATGACATCTGATTGAAGCTTTAAGCAGCACTCCGCTTAGTTTTGAATTCTCAAGCTGAAATTAGTTTTGAATTATCAAGCTGAAAAAACCAAAGGTTTCCAAAAGGGATGCAGAGGTAGCATACAATCCTTGAGCATATTACAATCAAATATGTTTTCTCAGATGTCTAGGTACACTGGACTCAGTTAATCCTTTCTATACCAAAATACATAAGACACACTATCCAAATTTACATATTTAGTCATTTTGAACCATGTATTTGAAACACAAGATGAAGCAGTCCACAATCCATCTCATTTTGTTTGTACATACACATACCATATATGCCTGCATCATCCTCTTTTGTCAAAGTGTTACTTTAGTCTGTAAAAAGTTTAACACAGCACACAAACATCTGCAGATATATTTTTTCCACAGCAGATTTAATATGGGTGAATTCATCAATTCTTGCAAAATCACTCACCTCTCTGGAAAAATTAGCTTGTCTCAGAACTGTATGCTGTAACATTTTAGGGTAGAAGGAAAACACAGCACAAAAATCTAAAAGCACCATTTTCACACTCAAAATAAATCTGCCAGACTTCACACAAGAGACTGGTACAATAACGCTATCCAAAGCTGTATTTTGCTGGGTAATCTTTATGTAATTAAGAGACTCAAGAAGACACTTGATTAAAATTCCCTTAAAAGGAGAAATACTCACACACACTCCCACCCTGAATATCACAAATACATTGAGCTGTACCTTCTGTTTCAGAGATTTTAAGTAAAGGGATCCTCATAATTGTTAAACAGGAATTTATAGCAGCTAACAGATTTTATTTTCAGGCTTTTCCTGGTAGTGATTCAGAGCTTTCTCATTTTGGTGCCTTTTAACCCTATTTCTAGTGCTGCCTTTTGTTATGATAAGTGAGTCCCTCTGCATGGTATGTATTTATATCATCCAAACATTTTAGAATTTATTTCTGTTTATCAGCACATTTTCCCCATCTCATCCTCCTATGGGTTTTTTTTTTTGGAGGGACAAGCAGCTTCATACTTTAAAAAGAAACCATTTGTTGCCTTTTTTCTTTCATAATCAGATTCTGGATTAATTTTCCTTTTCTACTTAATTAAATAGTTCCCTCTTCTTAACCATTTAAAATGAACTCGCAGTACTCACACCACCTACTAATTATAACCTACAAATTTCATTCCTAGTGTTATTTCTGTCTTCCCTTCTGAAAATACTCCTTGGTTCTCATCAAGTCTTTCTGCAACCTGACGTGCACAATTCAGGCCACCGCAATTTTCATAACTGATGAGCTTAAATTTGGTCTGCAGCACACGTGCTTGCACAACAGAGAACTTGAATAATGGACAATATCAGTATTAACATTTCTGAGTAAAATAACTGTGTTTGTCCTCTCTGCTGTACAATGTGGTGGCCAAGTTAGAGATCAGACCCTTCATTGCAAGTTGTGGTGAAGGGCTGCAGAGAGATCCTGAGCCTCTCATCTTGGGAGTTGCTTCTCTCTGGCCCCTGTGGTGGCTACATGGCATGCATCAGCCACCCTCCCTGATCCTCAGCCCAAATATCACCCACTGACACATTTCCCTGGCTTGGTCTTCAACCTGCCTCATCACCACGGCCTTCCCAGAGCACCAGTGGATGGAGGCTGACCTTGAACACTATCTCAAGACATGATCGGGACTCTGGCCCCCCATCAGCATCCCAGCTTAGTGGTCAATCTGTCCCTACCATCCCCTGACATCCCCCTTATTTCTCTTCATCACCCTCAAAATCATGCCTTTCCTAGCAATAGCCCAGGGTCTTCACATCTTCTCGCTCCTCTTTCCTTACTTGTGCCTCCAGTGTCAGTGACCACAGAGCTTCTAGCACGCTGCTCCCCATGCTCCCTCTCCTCCTGCTCCTGTCAGGTATGCTCCAGCTGAAAGGCAGAACAACACCCTTACCAACAACCAACCCTCAGCCCAATGAATAAAAATGGACCTTTAACATTTGAATCTACATAGAAGCAGAAAAAACGTAATTCATGACATCTCCATGTACATCTCCACAACCACACTGCAAAAATTGTATAAGCTATTCCCTGATGTTATCAGAAGAGCTTTCATCAAGAATTCCAATGATTTATTTTTAAATATAAAACATGTTGTATCTTTGTCTTCCCCATTTCTTTACTGGTTTCAAAATTTTGCAGTCTTTCAGGTTTCATACATTTTCTCTCTATGTATCTTCTTTCCTCACAGATGCTTCAGAGAGAATCCTAAGGAATTCATCTTTGTATTCATCCCAGCTCACATGCATAAGTGGATCTCATTCAACAGGCTTATCTAAGCAGACAACCCACAGCTCTCTCTGCTTCTTCCCTCATAAGGTTTAACTTAGAAAAAGGGACTGGTGTCATTCTGGTATCTCTCCCATGGTGCCCAGGTGTCAACTTGGGTCCCGTAGCCCTCCTCAGACATTCACAGTGTTGTCCATGTTTGACTCCTTTCCTTCCTTCTTTCACTGCTGATGAAGAGACACTGCAATTCTCAACCAGGACTAGAAATGGAAATCATCTTCAGCTCAGTCCTCTTTTCAGACAGGATTTTTGCTTCTCCTTACATAATCTCTGTGATCCAAATTTTCCTACATTCAACACAAACTGCTTATGCTCAAATTATTTTCTCAATTTCTACCTAAGCCCAGTACCACTGTCTTCCAAAGACATAATTATTCACCACTGCAAATACCTGCTCCTTTCCTTGCCATGGAAAGAAGGTTGATAGTTAAACTATAATTCAGTCATTTCACCAGTTTTACACAGATTCATTTTTCTAAATCAATTAATGGAGAAATTTGGGGGATTACGTTCCTAATATTCTTGCATTAGAATGTTTTGTTTTATTAAGTTTTCAATACAATGTTTAACTAAAGACTTTATGTCCTTTAGAGCTGTATCCCAGCACCCCATTTCTCACCAGTCCTTCAGTGCAAGCAGCAGGGACCATCAGACACATTGCAATGCACAATACAGCACTGAGATAAATTTAATTCTGTGAAAATAGAGGATAAAAGTCTGGAGAAGTCTGACCTTAACCTTATCACTTATCCTACTTAAAAATAAGGAAGAATAAAATCATAGAAAACTCTGCTTTCGCACAAGAAATTGTACTAGAAAAAAATACCTTCCAATTGAAATTTCAGTTAAAAAAAATAATTTCATCTCCAATTATAAATCAGAGGTTAGATTAACATAGGATTTCAGTATCAGTAATACAGTGTTACAGTAAAAAAAAAAAAAAAAAAGATGACAAGTTTAATTAAGGAGTTTTCCACTCAGTAATAATGTTAGTACTAATTAAAAAAGTTATTAAGCTACACTTATTTCCATAGGAAGTTATTGGCAAAATGTATTTCTTTTATTGTAATCTTTGATGCCTTGAGGGAGCAGAGTTAAATGGCTGAGTCAGTCAGTAAAACAGCAAACCAATTCCCTTGCATCACATTCTGCTCCATGCTCTGAATACTAATCAGGACAGAGTGATGAAAACAAAAGCTGAGTGTCTGCCAGTTGAAACATGACTCTGAACCATGCCTGATGTATTGATAACTTGCTCCCTCTTCAATGAATAAACCAAATGAATCACAACAAACAACAAGGTTGTACAGCATACTACTACAGATTTGTTTACTCCATACATGCATATTCAACTCAACAGTAAATACAGGCTGTCACTAAAACTCATTCTATAGCAAAGCTTTGGGTTTTTATTTGCAAAATGACAAAGAAAATGCAATGGTCACGTTACCTCTAAGATCTTCACTCTTACTCTGCACAGCACACAACATATGTATTATTTCTCTCTTCTTTTTGTACAGCCTCCACATATCAAATAATGGAGAACAAAGGCTTCAAGACCTTCTCCAACAAAACAATCCCAATAATCACGTTAGGCAAGAAGTTACTTCAAACAGAAGTTCTTTCATTATAAAAACATGTGAATCTGAAGATGTACTCATGATCAATTTTTTTATAAAGACATTCCTTTTTATACTCATGGTAAGGTTCACAGGTTTTTGCTATAACAGCCCATGCCAGTGAAACCTCACTATTGCTTTCTTATTTCAAGAGTCCATGCTTCCCTGCTAGGAAATAAAAGTGTAATACACTGTGGGAATGCAGCTGGAAAGAGAAGAATGGCAGAAAACTTGACAATTTTATACTATTGATTCAGACTGCAATAATTTCCAGTGGAAATTATTATTTCCACACGGTGGAATCAGGTTTGATAAAACTCGAGAGATCAGAAGGAGAAGGCAGCAGCATCAGATGCAACCTGGGTGGAGCAGGGACAGATGGCAGGAGACCTAAGTGAGGGAGCCAAGTTTGAGCCAGCTTCAGGAGTTTGTCACTAGCATTCCAATAGAAGAAACAGCGGTGCTTTGACTTGATAAAGCAGCCCAAATGTGGAAATCATTGTATAGTAACAGTATTTTGCTGATGCTCAGCTCAACCCAGGAAACCAGGCAACAAGTGATCATGTTCCTTTCCTCTCTTCAAATGTTTGCTAGAGATTAAATCCCTTAAACCGGTGCCAGGGTTTCTTCTGGAATTGCAGGACACAGCAATAAAGAAATACTATTTTTACCACCTCCACATTTTAACCCAAACAAGATAATTTCTATGTTCAGAGGACAATTCAGCATCTAATAACTTTTTCAGAAAAATACATTACTAAGTCTGGAATTGTTATAAATATCCCTAATTAGCTTGTCACAGACTGTTCATTAAAGTTTGAAAGGGAATTGGATTGACATAGTATTTTGGGATACATGAATTTTTTTAAGCTCAGCACAGAGTAAAAAAAAAATAGTTAGATCAAGATTAAAAAATATTGTAGAAGTCCTACAAGTCAGACTAGGAGCTAACTAAAGAAAACAGACAAGAAGATGTACTACACAGTTACAGAAAATCTGCTTGTGAGAAACATTAAATTCAACAAACATTTATTTAGAATGCAGCATTCAAGGGAACAGAGTTGAGAAAAAAATACCATAAATAGAGTTTGGTAACTGCTTGGATACTAAACTGCTAGGATTTTATGTACACTGTAAACAATTTTGAAAGACTTAAAACTTTGTCTGGGGGTATGAATGAAAGGATAGAGTCTATCAAACAGTTTTTACACTTCCTGAAATCCCTGTATTACTGACATCCTAACACAAGATAATATAACTCTTAATCACACGTTGTGCTCAGTTTCTACTTACACCAGAACAATTTATTTTATAATATTAAGAAATAGAGGGGAAAAAAGCCATACACAAATAAAATTGGCTAGCCATGAGAGAACAGCCCAAGTCTGAAGTATCAGCTTCACCAGGAATCTGAAAACTGGCCAGCTGCAATTCAAGGACAAAGCTCAGCGTGACACAAGTGCCAAGTGGCAATGTCCTGTGCCAGACTTTAATAAAGGTGTATGCAATAAAGAAGAAAAGAGGGAGCAAAGAACTTCAAGAAAAACCCTGAGTACAACAGCAATCAGAGAGTGAACCTCAGAGTAAGATGGGCTGCAGCTAAGTGAGAGGAGATACAGTTTCCTGTTTACTTTTTAATGAACGCTCATTAAAAATCTACTGGGAACACTTTAATTTTGTCCTCTTGGAATCAATTCCCAAACTTATGAATTGTAGAGAAACCAGTGAACTCCTCTCAATTTGCCTTTTCTTCTACACTCACAAGTATTTGCAGTATGATGTATTTGATAAATGTTTCACAAGTTAAGTTTTCAAGAGTTCTTTCATTCCCTTAAATTGCTACTATCCTGATATATAAAAATTAGGTGTCCAAGTAATACAGGAAGATAAGTAAGAAAGCCATCATCCCTCTTTATTACTAATGACCAAGCATTTGATCACAAATTTTGCAATATGCACACAATAGAGTGAAAAGGGGATTCCATACACATTTTATTGCCCTAATCTTCTACAAATCTTCCTATTTTGCCACCCTCACAAGAAACTTCCCCTTAACAAAGGGAAGTGGAGGGGAGAAGAATGAAATAATGCTAACTGTTTTCTCTCCAGTTAAAAAAGCAGAGAGAGATGATGAAAACAAGCAAGCATAGACACACCAAAATTGCATAGTTGACTATCAACAGCTAAAACTGCTGGTTAAACTAAACACTGTTTTTGCCTCCAAAGAGCTAAGCTTTTAAGCAAAAATTTAAGCCTTCAAGGGCTTATTAAAGATCATAAATAAACCAACTTATGATCTATCTCAGCTCTTCCAGAGTTATAGCTTTTGCTCTTTATTCTTTAAGAATACTTTCTAAAAGAATGCCCAAAACCCATGCAGTTTCCTATATGGTTACAATTACTTCACATGAAGCAAACAGGGTATATTTCAATGAAAATATGCAATAATTAGGTTAAATTGCACCCAGTGCATTTAATGGATTAATACACAAGGAAGCAGGCAGAGATTAACTAGGGAGGGTAGTCTGACATTACCAAAAGTCAACTCTGCCCCCATGAGCAGCTCTCACAGTTCAGGATTATTTCCAGTACATTTACAGAACTAGCAGCATGTTTGCAACTCCAGCTGTGGCAAGAGCCCATATGTCCCAGCACACTGGCATGTGACAATGATACAGTCAGCTCACAGTTCTAAATCATGTCATAAAGTAACCTTCCCCAACCCTCCCTAAACACAGTTCCTCCTGGGATTTTCCCAACAGTTTCTTATTTTTGGATAATGCTAAGTGTATCCCATGCTCTTGAGACACATCTGTTTTCCTGCCCATGTCTGAATATATCATACAGTTGGTACACATATGGCCAAATAAATCAACCCAAAATTTCTTGGAAGCATCAAGCATGCTATGCAAGTACACATCATTTGTGTATTTCTCATGCACAAAAATCAAAGAAAAATTTATCCAAAGCAAAGTTAGCAGTCAAAGTTGCTGTACTGCAACTAGTACAGTGCTCAGGGCCTTGGCCAGACCGGGCCTGCACAACTCCAGTAATACAGATTCTGCAAAATCTCTGAGCAACTTGTTCCAATCCTTAACCATGTTCACCATCAGAAATTAATTTCGCAATATCCAGCTGGAGTTTCCTTTGTTGCAATTCACAACTTCTGCAGCTTAGCCTTTTGCTGTCCATCTCTCAGAAGAATCTCCATTTCTTCTACTCCACTGACCCTACCTCTTCAAAAGCTGCCAGGAAATTGCTTTTGAGACCATTTTTTCATGATTTCTCTACATATCAATAGCAAAAAAATAAAAAAGATTAGCACTGGAAGATATCTGTCAGAAAACAGGAAGAGACATCAGGCAATAGCTATCTGTCTCTTCTGCACATACAATTGGTAAAACCAGGAACACTTGCATAATTTTTTTAAAAAAAAAGCACCCTTAAGTACTTAGTTGTCTGAGAGAGATACTGCACACATTCACATTTATGTGGGTAGCTTACCTTTCAAACATCCCTGCATTCTTTAAAGGTTCCCTGATCTCTAGACCACTCTGGTAAAAGCAGAAAATGAGGGAGTCAGTCACATTCAAGGTGCTATAGACAGAAGATCATGTGCTAAGGTCCTTAAAAGTGCATGGATTGACTCTGCAATCTCATCCTTCCTGCCTGTACCAGAAAATGAATTCTGACACAGTGCTTCTCTATGCAAAGTAGTTTAATGAGATTTCTGAAACTAGAAAGAGTCACAGTACATTGAAATTATATGTGCCAGAACAAAGTTTTTAGCTTACAGATTGCAGTCTGAACCCTCCAGAACTATGCCTTAGAAACAGCTGAAATTCAGAGTTAATTATGCTGAAATCCAAACTTAAGACTAAAAGCAAAAAGTATATGCAAGGTATTTAAACACAGCTAGCTATTCCTCCAGCATCACCCAGGGAAGAAAAAAACCAAACGTGATGAATCTCCTACATCTGCTAGAGTCAGATCAAATTCACCAGGGAGCAAATGTCAAAGCATGTCTGAAAACACCAGTTGTTGCCTGATCTGCAGCAGAACAAGACAACAGCTCTATAGATCACTTAACTGTGTTTCTCAGAGTTACTAATCCAATTTGACTTTACAGCACTGGTTTGGGGTTTTTTTTCCTAGAGGGAAAAAACCAACAATATTTCATTCATATTTTAGAAATAATGTTCTGACTGACAAATCATAGTCTTTACCATATGCCTGGGAAGGTAGCTGTGGAGGACTTATTACTTGCAGGAGCTGTTCTGCAGCTCTGAGCAGTTCTGAGGTGGGGGGATGCTGTTTCAGAAGAGCTGCATGCTTAGCCCAGTTATTCTGAAGTGTGAGTTACCTGGATCACTACATATGGGGTTGCCAGGCTTCAGTGAGTCTAGAATATTCCTATTTATTTTATTAATTTCTTATTTTTATTCAAAATTAATTGCATGCAAACTGCAAAGGAACTGAAGGAAAGATGCCCTAATGATTTAGATGGCTCTAAAGACACAACCTTACATAGTACTTCTCTATCACTAGACATGATGGCATTAAATGTTACATTTTTACTTATTTTTCAAGGACCTAAGTTTCATATTCTGCTTCTGAGGGTCAGATAAAGAGGTAAATATATTTTCTTGAAGTATTTTTGAGCATCAGTTTCCTTAAAAATCTTCCTATGGACTCTTTCGTTGACAACAGAACATGGTGTAGTTGATACTGTGTATACACATCTGAAATGTATCATCCTGACCAGAGAAACAGATATGTTCACAGCCACAAATTACTTTTAGTCATACATCTGTTGCACAGTTAGCGTATGTCAACTGCGGTAAGAAACGTCTGCCAAGACTCTGTATACTGGGTTTTTTTCCTGGTTCATCAATATGTAACTCCTTATTGCTTTCTCCACTTATTCCAAGAAAATGTAGGAAGGAGCACTGTGAGTTCTTGAATGGAATCATCCAGGTGAGTTTTAACTCAGAGGCTGAATACAACAGGAAAGCAGGCAAGCTTCTTATGGAGCAATTGGATCCTTCAGCTGTGCTGAAAAAGCTACCAAAAGAGAACTGATTGGAGTCTTCCAGTTCCCTTAAAATGACTCTCCACCCTAAAATGATCCTTCCCACTCCTTCCAGTCCCTAGCAGAATTCTGCCTCATGACATCTGTCTTTACTCCGTTCCACTGCACTCACATCGAGTTTCTCCCTGACTTCAAAGGTGAAACATCCATCTATCCACCATGAACAAGGCTTTCCAGCACCTACAAGTAACAGAAGATTATATATATATATATATATATAGATATATAATAGTTGGTATATTCCCAACTATTTCAACACTGTCACGATCTATCCATGAGACAGGAGAAAAGAAGAAAGGGTTTCCTCAGCCAAGTCCAGCCAGGTCTGTGCCAGCACAAAGGGTACTGATTTCAGCAGAAGAACTAAGACAGGTGTGTAATAAGAGGACTGCAGTGATATGGAGAGCAGAAATAGCCCTCCTACAAAATGGTATATTTTTGTGCTTTAAAACACTGTCTCAGCTACTTATGCCTTATCAGAAAGACAGCAGTGTGTCCAGAAGATGGCCAGCTGACAGCGCTGTCTTCTGCTGCCTTGCCAGAGAGAAACAACTGGCAGAGGCAGCAATACTTGCCTCTGAAAGGCCCTCTGAGCTCAGAAACACAAGTGAGCATGAAACACCCAATTCATAACAAACTTGTAGAAAGGAGGAAAGGCAAAAAGCAGAAGCACCAGCAAGGTACTACAGCCACTTACCAGCTGAGAGCTGCTTATTGGCTACTACCACTTCCACACCAACATCAAACCCAAAAGCAACAATTTGAATACAAATGAGGAAAATAAATCTCAAAGTTCAAGGGATTGCTTAACCTTGGCTTGGAGAGAGAAGTTAGACAAAGAGGCATGATTATTTGGAAGTGCATACACAGGGTTTTAGTCTGGTGTGTTGGTTTTGTTAAGAGCTTTTGTGTTTTTTATTTTTCCCCGTTTCCTGTTTTACTACTCAGCATCTGATATTTTTCATTGGAAAGAAAGAAAAAAACACATTGCACTAGATCAAGTGATTGAGTGTTTTTATGATTTTTGGCCAAAACTCTCTTCAATAAAGCTGAATTACACCTATTTTAAACACTCTCACTTTGGATGAAAGAACTGATGCCCACTAGCTAGATTGTAAGCTGTCAGGATTCCAGGATTTAGCTCTTTCCATAAAATAACATATCCAATCTAGCTTTGTCTCATTTCAGTAGATATTTGCTACTCCTAAAAGTAAGTAAAGAAGAAGCTGGCAATGATCTCTAAATTTTTACTGTCTAACACTCGGTCCTTTTAGATAAGATGCATGCAGCACCCCATAGAAGCTTTAAATCTTTACCTCATTTGCAGTAAATCCTTAAAGTTAAATCAACACCCTAGACCAATTTTGTGCTGTCCCTGAAGCTTTGTTTAGATTCATACATATATATATATAGATAGATATAGGTACAGGTATGTGAAAGTCTCCTGGTTTCCTGTGTAGAAACTAAAAAACTGTGTCTATATCAAGAGGTTTGACTGTAAAGAGGACCAGTCAATATATTAATAGCACTGCTAGCCCATCTCTCCATCTGTAGTAACAGACATTTGCAGGAAGTTCAGAAAATTTTCTCATGAACAGGAATTCTTGTTCTGAGGTTTAAAATGGAGTGAAAATTGAATATGCTTTTATTAGTTAAAAGATAAGGAACTGTACAGTCAAGCTGTGTTTAAATTACCCATTCAATTCGCAAAAACCAAAAGCTCAAAATAAACCAGAATTAAAAGTCACCACCTTAACTTGCCTCTAATACATCTATACACACTAGTGTCAAACTGTCTGATGTCACAAAAATAACCACAAAGTAATCTTCTCATGTGATATTCATCTTTATAAACAAAATATACACAGATGCATGCACATTTGTCCTCCCTGCATGTCAGGTAACTCTCTAGAAGGGAGCTTCCATCCTGAGGAACCCCACTGCCCCAGTGCCAAACTCAGCTGTTGACTGCAGACAATTAAGCTGTTTGATTAAAAGCTCCATGAATTTGTATGAAAGTAGCAGAGAGTTTAATTAAGTCAGGGAAAATGCAATCAATCGACACAACTCCAGTTCCACAGACAGAGTGCTTGTGGAAGAGGAGGCAATGTGAGACAGAGGCAGTGGACTGACAGACCCAAAACCCTATTACCCCAGTGAGGATGAAGTTAAGAATGCTCATTGTATACCACTTGTTGCTGTAAAATAAGGCATTTAAATAACTGATTGAAACCCAAACTTAATTCTTTGCTGCTATAGGGTGATCTCACTTACACATAAAGAGCTGAATCTCAAGAGAAGGTTTAAAAAAATAAGCAGTCGTGGAAAAGAACTCAACCAAGAAGCTGAACCAAGTATGCTCAGATCTGTCTTATTAACCAAAACACTTCAATTAAATCTATTATGCAAGACTGCTTCACAGATTTCTTGGCAGGAAATTCAGGGGGGAAATAGGATAATTAGCATTCTAATTAATGAAAGGAAAGGATGATGGTTAATAAATTTGGTCAAGCACACTGATGCTAAAGGATACATACAAATGTTGAAAAAAGCAGAACAACTAGTTAACAAACTCCCTACACCCCAGCAGTCCAGAGGGGACATGAAATCAATCCAAGTGACAAATTCTAAATCTTAGAAACCTTATTTAGAGTTCATACTTAAAACAGCAGCAGATGTTATCAACAGCTAGAAAAAATTGCCTTTTCTTCAAAGTAGCAAAATTGTCTTTTCTAAACCTACATGAAGCATGAATTCCAAACAGATTTTAATAAACTATTACCTAATCTGCAATCACACACGCAATCAGTCACGTTTGCAGTACTCGAACTTTAAATTTGAAATATCAGTTGAATCTAATCATGCAACCATCCGTTGTTCCAATATAATCATAGAGAATTTAAGGTTGGCAGGAATGCCTGGAAGTCATTTAGTGTAAACCCAGAATCAGAACAAAGCTGACTTCAAATAAATCAAGCTGCCTAGAGCACTAAAAAGGATGTGGTTATTGAGGATAATTTAGAAATCCTTCATTTTTAAGTACCATGTTGATGAACTGGTATAAGAAAAGTTTAAGAAAAAAAAAAGCCCACAACAAATCACTCCAAAGTTATCAAAAGAAATTAAATTTTGTCTGTCTCATAAGTAATCTTAGACTGCACTTCCTAGAGAGGCTGTGGGTTCTCCTTCTCTGGAGACACTCAAAAGCCATCTGGACACAACTAGGAGCAATGTGCTTTAGGGGGCCCTGCTTGAGCAGGGAGGCTGGACTAGGCTGTCTCCAGTACTTCCTTCCAACTCTACATGTTCTTTGATATTTAAAAGTCTCCTGAGACAATCAGACTGAGCCAGTATTCACCCTTGCAGAGGAGTCTCAAGACACTGTCCTTCCACTGCCCTAATTTGTCAAATGCACTGGAATAATGGTATTTGGCAGCTTGGTGCTTTCATAGCCTCTCCTGTACAAAATGGTAAACAAACACAGAACTGCCTGTTTTTACAAACTAACATGGTCCCCTTCCCAATCCCCTTCTTCCTTAGACACTGAAAAATTGTGATAAATTAGCTGACCATATCTTATTAATTAAAACTGGGAAATGCTTAAGGAAACACTTCTTCCTACACCACTTCTTCCACCCCTGCTTCCCCAAAAGAAAAAACAAACAAAAAGTGTTGAAAAGAGAGCTTAATCTTGCAGTTAAAACATATGAAACTGTTACAAGTTCAGCTACTGAGAGTCAATATAAACTTTCAAAAATCCCCCAAAATCCAACATATATCAGCAATTGTAATTGAATTGTAAATTCCCTAATATTTTCCCCAGGGTTTTTGGAAAATCTCAGTTTATACCTTCCTTCTAAAATTTCACAGAAGCATTTAGGGCAGAGACATGGGAAAAGAAAAGGCAGGAAGAAAGGCACAGAAACCATACAAGCTGTGCATGTAGGTGAAAGAGGTGAAACAATTAGCTGTGCCTTGAAAGAAGACAAAATTGAGAGCTAAAATCAGAAGATGCACCTAAGGAACACATAGTGCATCCTACAAATAACAAATGTGAATGATACAAATATGGGTCACTTCTCCCTGTTCCACATGGGGACACAGACCAGGATTCAACTCATTATCTTTCTTTATTGACAGAGTTGAGGGGTCTGCTGTCGGTATTTTCCTAAAGAGAAAAAGCTTTGAAACATAGTGAGGAGAAACAAAAAAAAAAAATAGCTTCATAATTTTTAAGCCTTAGTGTTATCGTCAGCACAGGTAATTGTCAGTTTTATTCACCTTTGCACAGGAAAGCTTCACTGAACCCAAAATTTAGGACTTACCATCTTCTCCCATTTTATTACCACAGTGCTCAGAAGGACTAGTCTCTAGTCCAGCTTCTACCCCTCACTTTATTCCTACAGCAGGGTAGGAATCCTACCCTGCAAGATCCTAAGAAGTGCTCAGTGAAGACAGACTTTCTCTAGCAATTTAGGATGCTGATCAACAACACAGCTCCTGGGAAAAATTCAAACTCTTTAGTCACTGAAGAGACATTTCCTGAGATGGAGAAATCAGTTTTAATAGATCTGTTGTACTGGAAAGAGCTTCTCTGCAAAAACATCCTTACTCTAGAAGGCAACTTACAGATCAGATGCTGTGTAATTTCCCAGGCAAGATGCATAAGCAACACACAGAGAACAAAAAAGGATATGCTCTTTCTTCACTGCAACAGAGTGAACTGAGTAAGTGATCATCCAGCTCCAGGATGCAGCAGGAACTGACCACAGGCAGGAACTGGTGAAAATCCAGACTCCACCAAGCAAGTCACAAAAATCTCAGGTTTACTTCTTTGTTAACAGTACAAAGGCTGGCAAGTCACAGTGCAACCACAGCCAGAATAAAAGGCTTGTATGATAACTAATTTGATTTGACATTAATCATAAATTCCTCAGTATGACAAAAGCAATGAAACTGAAAAAAGCAAGACAATGAAGCAGAGGTAATACTACACAGTGCATAATCATCTTGCTGCTTCAGAGGGGGTTGGGAAGAGCCATACACAATTTGCATCAGTTCAGTCAAAGTGGCCCAGTACATAAAAATTATGATTCTCCTGATCAGTGTCATACTTTTTCATTTGTTTTTCTCACAAAGATATGCAGAGGGGGCTCTCAGGAATGTGCTTTTTTGCCTTACATTGCTAACACAGATTAAAAGTTACCACATTACTGAACATTATCCTAATAGCAGAGCCTAGTGCTAAGACTTTTCTCAAGAATCCTTTATGCTGATGATTTCTACCTTTTGGAAAAAAGATTTAATTCTCTCACTTAAAAATATCCCACACAATCACCAATATGTGTATCAGCAAGGGGAATTGCAAAATATTTTTTGAATGATTGTATTTTAATAGCTTTTAAACTAGATACAAATAGTATTACCCTTTTTTTCCTTTTTGAAGATTTGCAGCACCCCATGCATGCACACGTGCTAATGGTGATATGACAGGTTTTAATGCAGAGTCTCATGTTAGCAGATGGCCCTTTGGTACTGTGTTTTATTAGTTTGTTTTGCCCAAGAAATATTTGGCTACAGAACTCCAGCATGTCACTGATTTTATTATATTGGTGAATTATCTCAGAGCCTTGTAATACAAACTGCTTAGGCAGTTATTAATTTAATTTATGTGCTGTTATTACTGAAGAAACCTCTTTGTTATTCCCCACTGCTATCACTGTCTTTGCATCAATCCCAACCGATGGTGTTCAACACATACCACTCTCGCCATCAATTCATTTCCCTTGTTTCCTATCCTTTTGGCGCTCTGGGTGGATTCAGCATCCAGCTCAGCTCCCATTTCAGCCCGTGCCCTGGCTCTCCCTTCCTCTGGCCAGCACTGGTGACAGCTCCCTGCCAGCCACCAGGCTCTGGGGCAGGTGCCAGCCTGGCTGCTTCCTTGCTCACACGCTCCAGTGCCTCTCCAGCTCGCCGTACAGCGCGCGGCTCGTGCGCGCCCTGAGCGCAGGAGGGGAGTGCTGGTGTGCCACCGTCCTCCCTCCGCTCCTCGCAGAGGCACCTGGCACCCCGGCAGCTCTTGCAGCCCTTCTGTCAGCTGCCAGGAGCACAGAGCAAACCTCCCTGCGCTGAGAAAACAAACACACCAACCATGCAAACGTTCCGCACAAAGCCGAACGTGACATATTCACTTCTAGATAGAACTTACTCTAAACACTTTCAACGGTTGGACCAAAGTAATTATAGTGGCTAAAAAATTAAAAAAGGCTACTTTTCAGCCATATGTAGGTCATCCAGTGTTGGAACTTAAAACTCTTGGCTCCACAACGCAGTTGATAGGAATGACTGGAGGGGAAGCAGCACGTAGAGCAGCCCATATGGGCAACATATGCTCCACCAGGAAACCACTAACTTTGTGACAGCAGCAGAATATTCAGGGTAAGAGATGTTTATACATGGCTCCAGGAACAAGAGTGCAGTCCAAAGATGACAGGCAATATATCCAACTTTAAAATATCCCATTATAGTCATCTGTGGGAAGAGTACAGGCATGATCTCCTGCTACAATATTAAACAGTGAAATGGGCTACGGTGCGCAGCCACCTAATACAGCCATGGGTTCCTTGCATGAATTCAGTCTAGAGGCAATGCACTACAGCAATTTCTGCCTAAAAGACCACATATATTATAAAAGATAATCGTTAAAGAAAGGCACAGAACATTTACAAAATAATAGCCAAGTAGTGACAATTTGTGTATTACCATTTACAATGACAAGGTTGTACAAGTCCTTTCCAAGGAGGCTAAAAAGCAGGAAACTTTTAGCCTTTAGCACAGAAAGGGCTCAAAACTACCAGCCAAGAAAAGATCTGGTGAGCTGGGAAAAACTGGCTGTTTAGAACAGAGCAATTATAATAATCTTATAGTCTTCCCTTCAATGGTGATAAATCCTACTTGCATCCCGTTTAAATATGCACAATCTTAAAAAAGAAAAAAAATTAAAATCCAGTTTTCACAAATTCTTCAGGACCTAAAAAAAACCAAAGGAAAGCAGGGTAACTCTGTTAGTGTCTGTCCTAGTTCAGATAGGAACTAATTAATAAAAACAAAGCAAAAAATAAATGCTAGCAGGCAGAAAAATGTTAATGTGCACTGCTGCAACAGCCAAAGCTGTTTGTCATCTCTAGGTAAAGACTCACTGGTGGCTATTAAATCCAAATGTGAATCATAAATTCTGAGTCTGCTCCCAGTTTTCATTTGATGTGCAGAAAGGTGTACACAAGTCGCCTCACTTCCTACGTGGGATAATCACTGTAAGTAACAGAGATAAATTCTATTCAGAACTCAGCTTGAAGCCACGTGTAAACCTACAACCTTCAACTGTAAAATGAGTGACTAACAGCTGCATTCCACAAGATAATAACACAAAAAATCTTTAACAGTTTTGAAAGTGTCTAAAAACCCAAAAAATACAGCTACAGTGTTTGAATGAGCTGTGTTGTTCTGAGCAGATAAAATAATATTTATTATTTTTTCTATATTCTACTTTGACTAGACATTCAAAGTTTTTCAAGGAAGCCTATGATTTTCTGTGAGCAGAAATGAAAGCTGAAGTAAGAATCTTTGGGGTGGGCAGAATCAGAAGATAGTCTAAGGTAGCAATTTATTATTTCTTTCATATTTCTCAACTTGAATTGAAAGATTATGAACAACATGAGAAACTCATGATCTCCCAGTTTACAGATGATTCCCCCTTACCTCTCTTGTAAAACCACATACTTCATAGCAGAGTTCCTGT
This sequence comes from Rhipidura dahli, assembly GCA_013399225.1. NCBI lineage: Eukaryota > Metazoa > Chordata > Aves > Passeriformes > Rhipiduridae > Rhipidura > Rhipidura dahli. The sequence continues at coordinate 522,122 of VXAC01008857.1, read as the reverse complement.
AGTAGTGTATATTACTGGCATATTTTATAGAATGCACACTATTTTAATTATTCAGAGCTGCACTCTTTGCCATTCCATTCATACACATACAGAGCACTCTTACTGTATGTGTCAAACCTATTTACACTGCTGAGGTGACTCCACAAGTGCATGTAAGTGAATACAACAGTCATTTCCCCCCTCCTTTGCTTATTCTTACAAAATGCACTTGAGGGGGTGATGGTGTACCTTGAGTTCTATCTAAGTGTCAACATAATGGGAAAAGCAAAGGAAATAGAGGAAGGAGAAAGCCAGCAATTTCTTAAATGCTATCTTGCTTAAACAATACACTCTCTATGCATTCTATATATGTATATATACACAATGTCACAGACCTCTGCTCCCTCTTTTATAGACTAGAGAGTATGAAGGTCAATTATCCCATAAAACTCTTGCATGCCAGTAGAAAATGCTCCTGGTTGAAACTTCAGGGTATGCAATGGATGCATTACATAAGAAAAGTGTATCAGAGGATCAGCACAACACTATCAATTTCTTTTCCTTTCTCCTCACGTATCTCAATAGTAAGCAGTTATAAACCCTTAAAGGAAAGTGCTACCTAATTATGTCTTTATCAGCATTTCTTTATATTTTAGCTGCACAAAAGACCGAAGTCATAATTTAAATGCAAATTAATGAAGATAAGCCAAATACTCAGAATTTTTAAGATAACCCATTTTCTAAAGAACCACAAAAAAAATTTAAATTTTAAGAAGCATAGGACAATTAACTTTGTTTTCAAACAAACAGATCTCAATTCAGAATGATGTAGTATTTCATTTTCTGACAAGAACTTGTGGTTTCAAGTCATCAGTTAATTACACAGCAACTTGTCTGGCAATAAAATCCCTGTGACAGAAATCTTAAAGCTCAAAGACATTTTCCAGTGACGATTTCCCTCCACAGATTCAGAAGCATATGTTATGTCAAGACACAGATTTCTAAGTTTATAAAGTTCTGGGAGAGCTTTCAGGGATTCAAACAGACAAGCTACATCCTACATTCTAGGCTCAGCCTTTTAATTTCAACTAAAAAGGTAGGAGGAAAAATATAATATATTGATGTTGGACTGGACAAATGAAGGAACTCATTTAAATTCACAAGTAGAAAGCCTCTAACCCACTCAAGTAAAGCAAAATAAGACAACTCATTCATAGGAAAAGGAGACAGTAAGAAGTGTTTAAATTGGTGAGTTTAAATGTTATTGTCTTCTTTAGAGAGCAGAAAGATTTTGTAAACTTTTACAAGCATTATAGGAAAAAAACTGTAATGGAGCAATTGCATTGACAAAAACATTGTATGATAAACCAGAAGCACAAGAATCTTTATTAACAAGGTACTACTTTTTTTCAATAAATGCAGCCTAAGCTTTTACAACAAAAAGTCCAAAAGACTCTGGTCCTGTTAGCATTGGTGGGCTCCTTCTTCTTTGTACCCTCCCATGAGATGTCTTTGAATAAATATTATACATAATATATATTTACACTGACAGCTGAACCATCAGCTTAGGCCCCTTCAGACAGTGCAGACAAACAGGCATAGCACAATCTGCTCATCCTAAGGCAAATACTTAGAGATGAGGCTCTGCAGCCCTGGAACACCTGCCTTACGTCTGCCAACGATGGACAGTGACCTGCAAGACACAGCCAGACCTTTCCACCAGCCAGGCTCTAATCAGTGGTCTGAGCAACAGGACAAAAGGCAACAGGCAGAAACCAATGCACAGGAAGTTCCACCTGAATACAGGGAAGAACTTCTTTACTGTGCAGTGACCATGCACAGGAACAGGGTGCCCAGAGAGGCTGTGGAGGCTCCCTCCCTGGAGATACTCAAGAACCATCTGGACACAATCCTGTGCTGTGAGTTCTGGGATGGCCCTGCTTGAGCAGGGAGGGTGGACCTGATGATCCACTGTGTTCCCTTCCAACTTGACCCATGCTGTGATTCTGTGGCTCTGTGCACTTGTTCTGACATATAGGGTCAAATTTCCTCATCCTTGCCATAACTACTAAAACTTAAAAATTAAAATAAAGTAAAATAAATCTGTTCTTTTAGAAGCAAATGTAATTTGTGCATTAAAAAAATCCTCCTGCTCACAAACTATCAGAAATGCATTAAAAATTATTTTGCTTAAAGAGGCCATTAAAAATGGCCATACTGTAAGTGTCAAATAAAGTCTTACCCAAATTATAAAGAGCACTTTTCCCCATACACTTAAAAAAGGTACAACTGAAATTAGTACATTCAAAAAGGAAACCGTGATATCATTTGCAGCAGTAACCAATAATGGAACTATGATTCAACTCCTGATTTAGAAAGACAAACCTAATTTAAAAGGGGTTTTTTTTGTTAAAATTCATCAACAATTTCAGCTTAATGTCAACTTGAAGTACTGTATGCAACTGGATGCTACTCAGTTTTTAGCTGTAGGGTACTAGTGTGTTTCTAACTGAATTTCTTTGACTTTCTGATTATTTCTGAAGAAGTTTTACCTTGTCTTACAGAGGCTTCTCACAGATAATTTTTTCCAGTTTTTTTTCTATTTCAAGTGATCACCTACACTAGAAAAGTCACTGTGACTTCTCCAGCAGGAGGAACAATTCAAAATCAGTTCATGCACCTATGCATTGCTCACCACAGTAAAAGCCCAGGAGCTTCTGAGTAGTACTGAGGGGTTACTAGAAGTGTAGAAGAGGTTACTGATGGAAAGTACTAAGTCCGGTGCTTCTACACCACATGAATTCTTAAGTGCCCTCTACTAGACACTATGTATAGTAACTACAGTTCAACTTGCCAAAAGACTCTGGCATCTGTAGGATTTGTGGTTTTATTCTGCAAACCTAAAGTGTTAGGATTCAATAATATGAAGTAAGTTACAATAACTCTTAAGATTTGTATTGTTTCAGAACAAGACTTCTCAGTGCTAAAAGTGAGCCATCAAGAGACAGTAAAAACGACATTAGAGCAAAACTACAGGTACTTCAGTATAGCTTTTCCTTCAAGCATATAACAGTCTCAAAGTCAACAGGACTATTCAGATAACAAAGTAAAACAGTAATTCCACTCCTTGTCAGCATTAGAGTGTGATTTTCATCAAAGAAATTTAATTCCTCTTTTCTGCAGGAAAGGATAAGAATATGTGTAAATGTGAACAGAATTAGGCTCACATGCAAGTATTTCTGTATGCTTGAATAACAAACTATTGGACACACCTAGATGTCTTTCTCTGCTATTCTGAACAATGAAAAAGTGTCTTGGCATCCAGAAATATGGCCTAGCTGCCAGTATACCCCACAACAGTCATGGGATGTAGGACTTCATGTTACCTGCAACGTAGTAAAAGTAACATTGAGGTTTGCTCTCCACCTTTCCCCGATTCTCACGTGTCTCAGGTGCTGAGCTCTCCCCTACCTGCTGCAGTCCAAATAGCCAGCCCTCTTCACACCAGCTCATCTATTAGTTCTCAATGCCAGCTCAAAACTAAACATTCCTCCAAGTGCATCAGTTGGGAGAGGAAAGAACAGAAAAAGCAAGAACTTCTGCTGTGCACTAAAATGCAAAAGCTTTTGCAAAGAGGTTTGGTCCCCTGTTCTTCCTTCCCTGGCACATTAAAAGCTAGGAGGGATGAAAGTCAATCTCTGATCTTCAACAGTGGTACAGGGTCACCTTTAGAGACAGGGTGCATCAACACAGCTCTTACTTCCTTCCTGGAACAGATCAAAGCCACGATGGACAGAAACCTCTATATTCATGTTTTCTTTGTCTCCCTCAAGTAATAGATAAAACCTGAGAGAGACAAAAAGAGAAAATAAGTAAGCCTCTCAAGACACTTCCAACTAAAACAGCTCTTTCATGTTCCAGCCTTAAAATTACATCCAGTTTGGGCATGAATACATGTGGCAAAAATACTACAATATTGAAAAAACCCACCAACGCCACTGGTGTGCAAAGGGAGCAGAAGGTGCTTTGCACCTCTGAGGGTCTGCCCTCACACAAAGGGAGACCAAGTTTGACTCACCTTCCCTCTCACTTTTTAAAGGCAAGTTGCAGAGAACAGTAAAAATCACCATGAAACAGAAACATTTAATACACAGGGGTTTAAGTAACTCCCACATGTCCTTTTATCACTAGAGGGAATAGAAATGAAATATTTGTAAAGCCAACTGGTTTTTCTTCCAGCATTGTTTAAACAAATTATTTTAAATTGAAAAAGGAGCACTATGACAATGGACTGCGCAGCTCTTAATTCAAGACTATCTCTTCTCTGGCTGCTATGGCAGATAAATAAAAAGAATACAATATCCAGTCCACCTAGACCTAAGACAAAAACAAACCCCAAGAAGTTAATCATATCTTTTCCAAAAAGAAAGCAGAATGGAAGACAGATTTAAATGTTACCAGAAGAAAGTAATCAAGATTATTATTCTACTAGAAAACATCCAAAATGCATAGAGAAGAAAAAAACCCACAAATAAATAAGCAATCACTGTGTTGTGCAAACATATGGTTCGGTCCTGAATGAATCCCACTCTTCCTATGCATGATTTAACATACTTATACAGATGCTTTGCTTGGGTAAGCAAGACTGACAGCACTCAACTGGAAAGCCCATAATTGGATCACACAGCAAAAGTTTCAGTTTTAGGCTGAAAAACTTTGGTTTTATGCACCTGCAGAGATCCCCCCTTTCACCACAGCCCACCCAGTGCCCCACAGCGGCAGCCCAGGCTATAACCATGGTGATCAGCATAGGAGTGTATCTCAGAAAAGCTCCAGGAAATACCTCTGTAGGCCAAGGGAGGATTTGAAAGCATGACAAAAGAATGCTCCCTGTGTCCAGAAAAGGTATTTTGCCATCTACATAAAAACAACCTCTTGTTTTAGACAAGTTACTGCACTGGGTGCCATAGCCCAGGCACTGACCATGAGAGGGTGCAGGTGTGGACTCTGCGAGGGGAGGCCAGGGCTGCCCTGGGATGGACACAGCCAGCTCCAGTCAGCTCCAACCCACCATCCACAGGGCACGTCTGAACCCCTTGGGCACGGCGAGAGCACCTCCGGGAAAAGACACTTGAGAAAGGACAAAATGTTGCACAGCAGTGAGGAGGGAGGGAGGGAAGAAATGGGAGAAGCAGCCCTGTGACACTCAGGTGAGAGAAGGGGAGGAGGGGCTTCAGGCACTGAGCAGAGACCACAGTGCAGCAGGTTGTGCCCCAGCAGCCCATGGAGAGCACTCCGGAGCATGTGGTATTTCAGGAAGGACTGCAGAGCCTGGGGAAGACCCATGCTGAAACAGAGACAAAGTGTGAGGAGGAAAGAGCAGCAGGGAGAAGCTGTCCTGTACTGATCACAGCCCTCATTACCTTTCCCACTGTGCTATTCAGGGTGGGGGGTAAAAGATAGATGAGCTGGAAATGAAGGAGTGATAACGAGCCTGGGGAAAAGATGAGGTGTTATGGGAGTGGAAGGCATTTCAGTTTTGACCACTGTTTCTCACTATCCAACTCTTGTGATTGACCATAAATTAAATTAATTCTTCCCACGTCAAGTCTGTTTTGCCTCTGATGGCAACTGCTAAGTGATGTCCCTGTCTACCTCGACACATGAACTTTTCCATCTTATTTTCTTCTCCAGTCCTATTAAGAAAGGGAATGAGAGAGCAGCTGGTTGCATGTTTGGCAGCTGGCCAAGGTCAACCCAGCAGAGCTATAAAACTCTAATTTCTGTCTAGTCAATCAAGTCTTCTGCAGCTGTGTGCCCTGAAAAACTTCCAGAAGCTAAAACCTCCCTGTGCAGCCAAAACCACAAGGTGCCGGCCTGCCCTCTGACACAGCTAACAAGCAAACACAGGTTACATAAGAAAAATACAAACAGCCATCCCGCCTTTGCTGCTGTCGTCATGCTGTGTGTTTCCCCCCCAAATCAATGACACTACCCTACTCAGCTTAGGGTACCACAGAATCATAAAACAGTTTGGGTTGGAAGGGACCTTAAGGATCATCCAATTCCAACCTCCTGCAGTGGGCAGAGAACTTTCTGCTAAACCAGGTTACTCAAAGTCCTCTCTGACCCAGCCTTGAACGCCTCACGGGATGGGAAATCCAAAACTTCTCTGGGTAATCTGTCCAAGTGCCTCATCAACCTCAGAGTGAAGAATTTCTTCCTAATGTCTAATTTAAATCCTTCAGCTTAAGGTCACCCCCCCTTGTATTATCAGTATATGCCCTTGTGAAAAGTCTCTCCCCGGCCTTCCTGTAAGCACCCTTTAGGTACTGGTCACTAGATATGTAAAGATGGTAAAATAGAAGGTAATTTAATGAATGAAGAAAGAGAATGAGAGGGTGGTGAATGGCTGGAAGATGAAAACTGGGAAAAACAGAAAACTGAAGCTGGGTCAGGTTGCACAAGGCTGGGACAGAGAAACGGAAAAAGCACAGAGAAATGGAAAAAGGCCAGTGCAAGGAGACAAGACCGGCAGAAGAGCTCCATTACAGGATGATTTTTTTGGCAGAAAACCGAAATTAGTTGGGAAAATGAGCAAGAACTGGGTTGCAAAGCCTTCACAAGTTAATTGGGTGAAATAAGTCAGGCTGCTGTCTGTGTGATGCCTGCCCTATAGCACATCCTTCAACATGTTCAGGAGAAGCAGCAAGGCTGTCCATCACGGCTAAATCAAAGTCAAATCCCAGCCTGTGCTCACTGGCAGCAAATTCCTCCCCACTGGGCACGTGGTTAGTTGGGATGTTTTGCACAGTGCTCTTATTAAATCCCCTCTGGCGGGGAGCGGCCGGGCGAGGGGCAGACGAGGGGGCCCGGCAGCTGCGGGGCGGGCTCGGAGCGCGGCAGCCCGGCTGGCGCTGTCCCCGCCCTGCCGCTGGCTGCTCCCGGCGCGGCACTGCGCGCACGGCACGCATCCTCCAGCGATGCCCTCTTCCTAGCTGCAACCCTTCCTAAAGCTTCTCATCTGCTTTTCCGCTGGCGTTCAGGTCTGACGCAAGCCTGGACTTCAAGAAATATTAACTCACTTATTCCTCTGCCAAGCTTTCTACACCATCTGAAGTGCTTTAGACCACTGTGTTACAAGAAGTCATTATTTGAAAGGCTGCATTTCAACAATACTTTTGTTTATCCCTCTGCAGCAGTTAATTCTTCTCCATCCCCTATCAAAGTGAACTCTTTCATAGCAAAGAGTTTGCAGAGCAGACTACAAGGTAAGCTATATGGAAGGGAGAGCTCTTACAAATTCTGAAGTGCCAGGTCTTAGAAGGATGTTACACTTGAACACAGAATTGCAGTAAACAAAAAGAGAAATCAATACAAATGCTACATTATGCCCACGGCATTCTTGTTCATACTTTTTAAGAATTTTCTCTAAGTAACTGCTGAAGTTCATATTCCAGCTAACAAGCCAACAAAAGGCTCCAAAGAAACCAAGCAGGAAGACCTATTAAACCTAGAGCCAAAACTGCTTTTCCTCACAGTCATGACAATTTAGAATAAAATACTAAACAAAACTAGTTTTTGCCCCAAAAGACGTGTGAATAACGTTAGGGTTTTGTTTTGGTTTTTAAACAAATAGCCACAAGATGACCCATGAATATGGCTTAAGACTACACAAATGTAGGCCTGAAGTTCTGACTTTTCTGTTCTTCTTTTTCAAAGAAAAGCCTTTTATAATTTGGCTCCAAAATAAGCTCATCAAGCTGACCAACTTGCAATAACAGTGGTAGAGTAAGAAACACACAATGAAAAAAAAAAAAAAGAAAGAAAGAAAACCAAAAAAAAAGTCATGTAACATAAATGACAAAAGCTCCAGGACCTCAGAATTTATATTCTACAATGGAAGACAGTCTTCTATCAATGCAGGAAGAAGTTAGTCAAGATCTCAATACAAAAGCTTTCCAGAGCCAGAAAGGAACAGAAATTTCTAACCAGAAATTTCAGCACCAGAATGGTGCATACCTATGAGAGAGTGCCATGGGTGATACAAAGTTCCCAGAGAAAAGAGAGATTGTCAATTCCATGGCAACACAAAGATAACAGAACACAACTGGCCATTGAAAGAGTTATCAGAAGTATGAAGAATACTGAACGTATATTCCATTTTATTTTTGGTCTTGCAGATTAGCTCCTGATCTCTAAAGGCAGCACATTATTTTATATTTTAGTTTTCATGTTCCTTAGATATTTCTTATGTACCTTCAGCTACATTCATTAAATAATTCACATTTACAGATGTGCCTCTCTCAGCAATTTGAAACTCCTTGGTAATCCAACCTGGTTTTACAAGCTAGCCAGCAAAAAACAAAACAAAGCAAAAACTACCCAAAATGAATAAGCTTTTAATGACAATTCTGCTCTAATGTTACTGCCATACAGACCTTTCCTGATATTAGAATTCACTGTAATCTGCATGTCTGTTACCTCAAATGGAACACTGATTCCCCAAGGCATTGTCTCTGATCTCTAAGAAGTCAAAGCTTGCAAGGAAGCAAAGCAGTCTCAAAACAGCACTAAGTCTTCCTTTGAAAAAATCTTTAAACTTGAACATTTAATTTTAAAAGTCCATATATGCCAAGAAAGTTTGCCTTTAAAAACTGGAGAAAGAAGGTATAACTTCTGTTCTTATTTTAAAGACAAACATATGATAGCATGTTGTGAAGCATAAAGTTACTATGAAAGGTTTCAGAGGCAGCAAGCTACCTCAGAAGGTCTTTCTCTCCAGAAAATAAGATTAATACTCTTGAGAAAGGAGAAAACAAACAAATTGTATAAAGAATAAGATTCTATTTTTCAAATTACCATAGGCAGAGCAAGTGCTATCATCTCCTGAGATTTAACTTCATGAAGTCAAGAACAAGACACTACCACCACCTGAGTGACACCCCAGGTCAACACTTCTCACTAGCCAGAGACCCAGGTAGCTGTGTCCCACCTACACTGCCTACAGCTGGAGAACTCCACTCATCGGGAATTCTTCTGTAACCTACAGGAATTGTTTTTCCCTTTTAAGAGTGTTCAATCGCCTGAGCAGATGTTCAGAGAGGTCAGAGTCCTCACTGTTGGAGATACTCAAATACCTCCACGTGCTGAGCAGAGATCTCACCCATGCAGTGAACGTACCCAAGCCAGCGAGTCGCTTGTCACTCTACAGCACGTGCCTCATAAGGGTCCCAAAGGAGTGCATGCCCCAAGGAATGAGCTGATGCACACCACTCTGTGCTGACCAAATTACCACCAACTAAATGGGAGTGCTGACAAGTGCACCCAGGTTTAAGTGTCGCCTTCCCAAGCTTCTCTTCTTGCATGTGCAAACTCCAGTTAAATACAGAACTCATTTCTGAGTCACTGACTACATCCATGACAATACTGCCACTTCGACATTACAGCACTTGATAAGAAAGCCTCTTTGTGCATGAAGTGAGGGAAATAATCCTACTATATGGAAGAATTTTCATTTTACAATAATATTAGTATATTCCCTGCAAATTTTCCTTTCTTTTATTTGTAAAATATCCGAAGAGTGGTTGCAGTACATGATAGTGTAAAGCACACAGATTCATTTATTCAATGTAGCACACAAAAACTGTACAGTCGCTAAAAAGGCTGATGCAAAACTTTACATCTCTAGGTTTCCATCCTGATAGAGCATCACAGTTACAAAATACTCTGAAAGTGGAACATTTTAATAACCAAAAAATACCAGATGTTTCTGGCATCATAACAAGACAGCAGCATGCTCACAACATCCACAATAATCCAGAATTTGTGGAAAATCCACACTTAAAGGGGTCTAAGACTTAAGGACCAATGCTTCTCTTAATTTAGAAAATAATAGTCTGTGTAAGTGAAAAAAACAGAATTATTTAATCATAAACAGTATCAAACGACAGAAAAATAAGGAAGAGAAATCAGTATTCTGTGAGCCTTTTGTAAACACTACTTCATCATTTGACAATGGAATTTCGCCTCAAAATTTCACCTCCATTTCTGCTCAATTTCAGAGATATGCAAATAATGCAAATTCAGCCCAAATTTCTAACTTCTAACAGCAAGGACTTTCAGGCATATCTACCCTTATCATATTGGTTCCACAAACAACTGCTACAAAGTAAACTAAAATAAATTTTAAAAAAGATTGACGACTATGTTGCTTATACAGAGTGAAATCCCAGAGTCACATGTTAAAGAATAAATTTACACTCTCCATGAGCCATCTGGTTTAAAGCCAAGTATTTTTCTCCTCCACCCAGAAATCTTGTATAAACATAAGAACAGTACATTATTGTTCTTTCAAGATGAACACACCTAGGAAAAATCCACAATTCCCTCTAAGGCTGATTCACAAACAAATCCCTTTCTGAACAGGTGGCTGAAAGAAATAGCAAAATAAAGAAGATATTTTACAAAATGGCTATGAGTTGCTATTGCCACACACCTAATTTTCAGTGCAGTAGTACCCATTCATATTGGCATAACTTCACTCAAAAACACTAAAGTGCTTTCATCACCTCCAGGTGCTCCTAAGTCACAGAACAATTAGTAATTGCTAAGCTGAGCTGCATATAACTCCACAGGCATTTTAAAGTCAAATAACAACAGATTTGCCTCAGATAACTAATGTTTGACACCACCGTATAAATCATCCAGGTCTTTTAGATGCTTGTCCCTTCTCTTGCAATGAATTTTATTTTTACAGTCATAAACAGTAGGCTCCCAGCCACCAACAGTTTTGTAATTCCCATTCATTTTACTAAATTAGTATCTTGAAAGCAAAAAAGCTAAAAGAGTGAACAGTTTGAGGTGTTCCTTTTGTTCATGTCTGACCTTCAGAGGCACCATTGTCAAAACAAGTAAAACCATTTAAATTAATTCTGGAAAAAATAGCAATCCCTAGGGAACACTATCCTACCCAAATTAAAAGTATGCTTAGTTCTGGAAAATTTGCCAAATGAGAGTTTTCCTTTGCTAGCCCTTCAGAAGTTTTCTTCTAAGTCAAACCATTCAAGTAAGGGTGTTCATCACCACCAGTAAGGGAAAATCCAGACTGCCTCCCCTAGAGCAAATCATTCTCCCTCTCATCTGCCTATCTTTACTCCAAGTATTAACTCCTCTGCCAATACTCAGACTCCTGAAAAACAGTTAAAAAACTACAGTATTTGGATTGTATGATCTCAATTATCTCATTAAAAAACAGAAGTGAGGGTCGGGGTTGTACTTCTGCAAAGCATAAAATTAAACTTCTTCATTGCAGCTGCATCCCATGCTCTTTGAATAGAGCTGTAAAGGGAGTTGTAAAGATAAGAAAGACAAGGGACACAAACTTCTATCAGAAGTCCTTCCCATGTTCATCAGTAGGGCTTTACAAAGTACTACTTCCAGGGAGACACAAACCACTGAAACAAAGGGGAGTGTGGAAATCCCTCAGTCTAGAAACAAACCCAGAAATACACACCCAATAGCTGACTAGAAACAGTCAAAAATTAGCAGGTTTTCATATCACAATAGTCCATGCTCAAATTTACCTATTTTAATACAATGTTTGGATCTATGGCCATACCATGTTATGTCACTCTGGACAAGCTGGTGGAGCTGGCATTTAATATTTGCACACTCTTTAAGACAGAAACCCATAGTGAAAGGGGACACAACACTATTCAGCCATTATTCAGATCTGTGTAGATTAGGAGAAACTATATAATTTTATATTTTTAATTCTGCACCAATTAGGATTTAAGTTCTTGACTTCTGCTTAAAGGAAATGGTCAAGAAAATTTTCTCACTCTGCCTGATGCTGGCAAACCTATTCAAGAATGAGGTATTTAAATTGTTGAAGTTAACCAGCCATTTCTTTTTTTCCTTTTTTTTTCTAATTCCTACTGCCTTATCATTGCAGAGTGGTATGATTTTTCTCTAAGTCTACCACTTAAAAGGAACAATCTCAAATGTTTATTTCAAAGTGTTGCATAATGTCATTATTAGCATTTTATTTCAAATCATGACTCATGGACATTCAGTCTGAAAAGCTACAAAATAAAAGCACTAGGAAGCATGCAGTGAGAGAGCAGGACAAAAATGAAAATCAGAATGGAAATCAATAAAGAGAAAAGAACTAGAGCAATGGGACCTGGACCATATCACAGGCCATAATTCACTGGTGACTAACTCAGACTGAATGCTAACAACTAAATTCTGGCAGGAAAGCATTTGATCAAAGCCTACCTGACAGAGCAAAGAGCTCAAAAGGCAAATCAAGCAGGTCTCTCTAAAGCTACTGTAATTAGAGCTTAGCGGTGTGACCATTTTTTTTGTTCCCTTCCTAAAGATAAGAAGAAATAAAAAAAAAGAAAAAAGTAAAGAAGAAAATAGTCTTAAAGCTATTATCCTCTATAAATGCTTAGTTATAATTTCACAATTTATTCATAAAGCATCTACCTGTGCAAAATCCCACTGAACCACAAAAGTTTCCCTGCTCAAGTCCCCTGAAGGCCAGGATCTGAGCAGGGCATAGCACATGGGTGAAAGGGAAGAGGTTAAGTGGTTCCAGGACAGCACACATATTTAATAACATGACAGCAGACCAGATAACATCAGATGTTTGAAGGAAACAATGAAAGGAAGTTGGCTGAAAGCCTCCCAGCCTTCAGTGATGACAACCTCATTCCAAGTGTAAGTAAAACAGGCCAACAGTGGAATTACTGGGAGTAGGATGAAAGCTGCAGAATTCAAACCCAAGGGATAATAGACACTTTCAACAGTGGCCACTACAGGTCTGCATTTATAGAGCAATCCCTCCAGGCAATGGGGAGTGCTACTAGGGAGCCCAGGGAAAGAGACTGGCAAATCATATTGGTGCTACAAAGCAGGAGTACAAATGCAGACAGCAAGGACTAAATCCCAAACTGGTAGGTTAGTATGCTTCACTGCTCAGTCAATATGCTCTGTTCATCTTCAGCCTGTGGACAAAAAAAAGTAACCAATTATTCTCCCTCTCTAGGGTGTGAATTACAGTGACTCTCTTTCCATCATATTGAAACATGGGGGGGAAGCTGCAGCTTTGTCCTCCGAGCAGCTTAGGACCTATTTCAGTACAGTGAGAACCCACTGACTGGCCACAGTTTATGTTCAGGGTTTATTTTCTGTCCTCAGGTCTCTCACTTGAGTTTATACATAAGAAAAAATACTGTACTACCCTGGGAAAAAACTCACCCCTTAGTTCTTTGCGGGTGGTTTTACAAGTTTAGGAGGTAGCTGGACTGTGGCTTTCTGCTTATGAATGGAACAATAACCTGTAGGAAAAACATACAGTGTTTCCTGGTGTCTTTTCAAACCTCTGGTGAGTTCACTCAAGTGAAGTACTCAGTCAACTCATCAGCATCTGAAGAGACACCAAAATTTTACTCCAACTATTAGGAATGGAAAACTTGTATTCTTTTTCCTCACAAGAATACTGTATCATCTAGAGATTGGCTTTTTTGTTTGATGGTTGTTTTTTATAATATCTACTTGCTTTAACAATTCAGCTTTGGAAAAAAGAAAATAGACTAACCCTGTCACAGACAATTATCAAGTAAATTTGCCTCTCAGATCACAGGATACAGCTAAGCAACAGATCTTTGGATGCTCAGCACTGGCCTTTCTCATTTAAGTCAGGAGCAAATTCATATCTTTAAGCCTGCAAAAGTTGCCTAAGAAAACTTTGGTATACATCAAATATGTGTGGTAATTTATGTATCTAACACAAAGGCAAAAGAACAGGATTCCTGATCTCCATCTCTCCCATTGCCACAGAAAAAAAATGGCACAATGATTCTGTGCATTCAGCTCTATTCCTCTGGTACATGCCAGAGGAATAGAGCTGACACACTACACAGCTATTGCACCAGCACCTAGGGGGTAGTCAGATATTCTGGAGATGCAATTTCCTTTCGAAACTTCAGATAAAACTCAACTTTTCTATTTCTATTATTTAGAGGAGCATTACTTTGATATTCTTCCTGTTCTGCTCAGAAGGCATAACAAAGAAGGACCAAAGCATACAAAAATCAGAGCTTCCAGAAAGAGAGCTTATTTCTTCCTCTAACTCCCAGTTCTCCACTCTTTTACCAAGACTACCAACTTAATTTGACAGGATGCCTCTTTTCCCCTTTCTAAAAGTTTTCTTCCTTCTGGTGCAAAGAACCAGACAACACAAGCCTAAACCAAAAGACAAATTTGCCATTCCAAAAATGCAGTATAGTTGAGGAGTGTGAGAAGTGGAAGAGCTGTGGTGAGTGAGGTTTGCTTAACTTTGTGCAATTAAACCTTGCAAGAGCAAGAACCAGACTTGCAAAGTGATTCACTTGGTCCCCAGCATAAGCACAAGTACCACTCTCTCAAGAAGCACAGAAAAAATGAATGTCCTTCAGAATAATTCACAGTATATTCTCTGTAACAGCTTTTCCTAAAATTATTACTTAGAAGTGCTGAGTAGGAGTAAGGTAGACAGGTCAAGGTTCCTTGCAACTTTCCAGTGCTGGGAGATGCCTGAATTACTGTACTTCAGGCAGAATAAAAGATGATGTAGGGCCTTAAGTCACTCATCCTTGTGCTGTATTCAACCACAAAGCTACTGGTGTCAAAGGAAGGAAAGTTAGGAAGTTAGGAAAAAAGCACAAGTCTATGTCTTTTGCTGCACAGAAAACTCATGTATATACATGTCAATGGGTTTCAAAACACAACCATTGGCTTCATGATTTAGAGGGAAGGATTGCTTCCAAATGCTGCTGTTACACATGCTATTCATGTTACACATGAGTGCTACAAGCATTCAAGTCGTATGCAAAAGTATAGTGAAAATTCACAAGTTTGGACACATTCTATAGAGAAATCACTATGTCCTAACCATTTAACCTCCTGTGGTCAACAAAACGCTTGACCTAAAAGATGTTTCATACACTCTGCTCTGCAGTGTGCCAAATGTGGCCAGGGCAGAATGCCAGAAACAGCCTTTTTAAAAGCTTACTGGACAACCAGGAACTCAAGACTATTGATGGCAGTTAGGCTAAAAACAAATTAGAAGGAAGGCACACAGCAACACCGCAAGTGAATTCATACAAATTGTGCCACTGAACACGATTTGTTCTTTATCACCACAGCACTTAATTATTTTGAGAGCTTGCTGATAGGCATGGTTATTGAACACAAATCTGGTCTCTGCAGTTTGCATTTTGTCAGGAAGATCTTTTTAGCCTGGAAACTGAGAAGTGATAATTTATTCTCTACGTCAAGGAATTAAGAGGAGTTAGTCAGTTCAGTCATCTGAATAGCTGAGACCTGAATGAGGTAGTGTGCAAACTCTTAAGAAGAGTCTGAAAGTTGTCCAGCATCGACCAAAGAATCCTCCTTCCCAAAAGAGGGCAGCAGGTTTCTATATTCAGAGGAGCATAGACTCCTCAGCACAAGGATATAAAAATAAGGTTAGAACCAGCATAAGAGTAATGGAGCAGTATCTGACCCAGAATAGGAAGGATTACAAAATTACCCATTCACCGTAATTATTTAAAGGATGATAAAAATCAAGTAATGAGTTTTCTTTTTTACTCTTGTTTTCTGGCTAAAAGAATGCTGTAGATCTTACCTAGACAACAGTTATGCAAGAGAGATAGTACCACAAAAGGAGAAAAGACTCAAAATATGTGAGGGTAACTGTTAAAGGAGAAATAGAAAGAAAGGTAGGTGCAAATTGACCATAAATACAATGTTTCCACGTTGCTATGACAGAGAGAACAGGAACACGACTATACACATTCTGAATCTGACGACTGATACTGACATTCAGAGCTGAGATGCACTAGCACACAGAATGGATAAAAAAAACTTATCGGATAAAAAGAGGTACTGGAAAAGATGTACTGGAGCTGTGGTAACAGAAAAGGGGTGAAATTCAGCATGCCAAACTTCAGGCCAGGACTCACAAGAACTTCTGCGAGATTTCTGCCCTCCTTGGCTGCTCTGAGCTGAAGGCTCAGATGCACTGCCTTAGCACACTCCAGGCACCATGCGGACGTGACATGAAAACAAGGGTACATTAATTCCAGATGCAAAACCTACAGATAAAGGCAGCTAGGACAGTCAGAGGAGAGAGACTGCTGCCTGAAGGATGGTTCAGACATTGGATTGTTTCATGTAGCAGAATGAGACACCATCCTCTACAAAATCCTTTAGGAAGGAAAAGCTATTACTACAGCTAAAGAGCAGAGCTGACAGAACAGGAAGTGGGTACAAACCAAACCTGCAAACACATTTGTCCGGGGAACAAAGTTCTCCCACCTATCAGAGTAAGGAAAAACACTGGCAATACTACTACAATTTCACCTGCTTATAGAAGAGACAAGATGTCTTACTCTTGGCCAGGAGACTGACTCAACCCAGGAGGTTCCTGCCATTTGCAGTACAAGTACGATATACAGTAACTTGTCTGCGGGTTGAATACATTCATCAGCTTTGCAATAATTTTGCAGTATAATCTTTCCATCCCACAGCAAATCCACAATTTCACTCAGCCATGATATTTTCCATGGGGTACCTGAGGCACAGCAGCTTTGTTAGCCTGGCTTATTACATGTTCTGTCAAAGGCACAAATGCAGTGGTAACGATCTGGTGATTCAAAAAGAATCTTGTGAACTGGCAGAGGGATAAAATACCTGGTTTCACACAATATACTGAGGGAAAATCTACAGCTCTCCTGTTTGTGCCACCTTTCAGAAAAAGCCCTTATTTTGATTTCCTAAGTTGTATGCACACAATTTGCAAATACACACGTGAAACTGTTTAGAAGCTACTACTTCTAAATGGTGTCCCTAACAGAGACTATCAAATCCTCTTCAAAACTGGATTAGTTTAGTCCATTCTGATCTTTCTCATTCTTCTAAATGGATTGCACAAATTTAGTTACCTGCTATGGAAAAAAAAAAAAAACAACCAAAAAACCCCCCAAATTATTTCAGTGACTTACTTTGCTTAAAACTATTAGACTTAAAATTAGCAAGCAACTTGCAAGCATTTTGAGACAGTTTCCAATTTTGATAGATCCTTAAGTACTACTTTTTTTTTACCTATTGATATGAATGATTGTGGTGAGTACACACTACCTGACACCTGCCTTACACACAAATGCACATCCTGTCTGAGGATGGGTTCACTCCTTTGACAAAATGACTGAATTTCTCACTGAATCCTTCAGCATTTCAGAAAGGGAAGGTTAGAGGCTACCTATCTTCCTCTGGTGCTATTATGCAATTCTGTTCATTTTCTGGGCTCTCCAGCACTATAGATTGAAATGGATCTGCATCACTGACCATCGGTATTGCTCAGAGCCTCAGCTCCTCACACCTCTTGACTCAATCTCTCAGACAACCCTATTACTGCAGCTATTACAGTCAGTATGCATTACCCCATTTACCTCATTAGCACTGACTGAGGCAGTGTTAGTCTGATCACTGATATGGAGCAACTGCTCCATCCTAACCACATCACTATCAAAAATAAAATGGACCAACTCCTCTTTTTTTCCCAAAAAGCAACTTTATGACAGCTGTGTTGGCTGCTCTGTAGCCTCACTAAAGTCAGACTGAGTAAAAGGTAAGCACTATCCATACAGTTGTGCAGTGCAGGGTAATTTTTTCTTACTGGTTTTTTTTTTTTAACCACATAATCAGGATAGCTGTTTTCTTGTTAGACTAATTACATTTCCACTACAGGAAAAAAACCCACAAATTCAATCAAATCAGAAAAATAAATTAATGTTCACACTGAGAAAAAATACACTTTGAGAGCATATGTCTGCAGCCAGGGTATACATCCATCCTAAATATAAAATCAAGCAAGATATTTAAGTCTTATGCCTGTAAAACCTAATGAGCAGAACTAGAATACTAGAAATTCAGTGTACTCTGGCACACTCTGACCTAGCCCCAAGGAATCAGATCAATTCTAAAAGCTCAACATTAATAAAAAAATAAAATCTTAATTATTTACATAAGTCTTATTAACATATTTTCTTCCTTATCACAAGGTTTAGGAGTTTTGTTTTACGAGAAGTAGCCACAAAAGCCAAGGCAGAAACACAGATCTGCAGGGTTTGGGATGTTGGGTTTGTTGGCTTGGTTTTGGGGGTCGGGAGTGTGTGATACTTGTGTTTAAAGAAATTAAATGGAAATTTACAACTTCCACTACAATAAGGAGAAGAAATAAAATGACACTTCCGGAAAAAAAGTAGTATTAAATAACTTGTATTTTAGTATTTTATGCTGAATACGTAAGTTTAAAACCAATGAGATCATAGAACACAGAGCAGCAGTCATTCTAGTCCCCCTCTATAGTACCTACAGCTTTTTTTCCCGCCTCTCTCATGCACACACTCCCTCTCCTCCCTTTTATATATATATATGTACATGAAACCCCACACAAAGGCACGCTTTTCACATCCCATAAAGAATCTGGCAGAGCCACAGCATGCAGGGAAGCAGGAATGCACCAGCAGGACTCCCTGCCTCTGCCATGGATCACAGTCTCACTTTGAGCACTCACTTTGAGGAGTGGTTTGTTCCCCTTCTTCCGGGATGTGAACACATCCAGAGTTACAGCAAACAACCTTACGGGGCCAGATGGACACTGATCAATCCACTACAACACACAGCCCTGTGGGACCGAGGGGATGCTGATGAATTTAGTGAAGCTCAGAACAATGACAAAGGACATGGATATTTCAGCTCTGGGTTTGGTCCCTCTGTGAACATGAATCCCACATAAGAGGGGCTCTCCACATTGATCAGCAATCAATCTGTGAGAATTAAATGCCACACCTGTCTTAGAGTGATGTCACTCAGCAGTGGGTTGATCCCACAGCCTAATTCCTTCAAGACCCATGTCCCCTTCCTGTGCACCCCAGCACTCTGGGGTACCTCCAGCCTCCCACCACAGCCTCCAGCAGAGACTTAGAACCAGTGTTGGAAATTACTCCTAGGCTTTGATGCTTCCAAGCATTTATTTTTATTTATTCCTAATGTAAGTTTCTATATATGTATCAATGTAATTGAGGATTGAGACTATTAAAAACAGTTCAAATTAATAAATTATGGAGTGCCAATTAGGTGGGAACACCCAAACAGATGCCTGGATAAGACTTTGCCCCTGATGAGTCACTTTACCCCTGATTAGCCCCTTTGAACAACTGCTTAGGATAAAAAAGCCTTATTAATTGAGCTAGATTTTTTTTAAGAAGATCAATCTTAAAACTTTCAATTTTTATTCTGTCGAATGTAATTTCCATATTGCTGTTTTTTCAAGAACATGGAAAAATCACAGTCCATTTAGTGGCCCATAAACTTGACAGCCAACAGTTGCTACAGATACACATGCTAATAATCAACACAGAGGATGCTACCCAGAGGCCCTCTGCAAGCACTAAAGACCTCTCCCAGCTCTATGAGCAGCAGACTATTGCAAAGCCAACTATTAAAACAAAATACACTATGTCAGCATTGCTATTTCATGAGCAGGTTCTACTGAAGTCATACATTAAAAAAATAGTTGAAGAGAGCATCTGATATTGAAATGGAAATACTATTCCTATGTTACCTGTCATTCTGCCCCTATTAGTCCCTGCCTCAGCTCTAGAAAGCACAGGCACAGCAAACTTGCAAATCAGTTCAGGTCTATCTGCAGGATTACATTCAGTGGATGGCTCAGGGTGTCACAATATTTTCCAAGGGCACTGTATTTGCTCTCTGAAGATACTCTTGAAACTTGGTCATTAATTATTCATTCTATTTCTTATAATCAGTTCTTTTAATTAGTATCCAGCAGCTTTGCTGAGGATCCCACACTTTCAGTAATTAGGGGCAGTTTGTTGCCCCTAATTAACTTCATACATAGAAAGGTTCTTACTACTTTACTATTTCAGCTGTTTTTATGTTTGCATGGCATATGCTGTCCTGCTTTAATAACTCAGAAAGGAGACTGCCCTGTTGTGCTATTTATCTCATTTAGGTTCCATCTCTCTTTCTTAACTGTGTTAGTTGCTGCATTTAAATCTCTCTGTCTTTCTGAGGTCACATCTACACTGGCAAGCAGTGTGACACCAGAAAAGTGCATCTGTACAGTGAAACAGAACCCTGCCAGCCTGTAAAGTCTCCTACCCTTTTGTGCTGCTCTGCATAGTTAAAGGTACTTGCAACAGACACAGCTTGTAGTACAGCAAGAGGGTCATGTATGGAGGCTTTAACCAGTTTACTGATTTTATCACACCTCTGTGACCTCTTGAAGGCCATTCCAGACTGAGTTCTGACTAACTGTTGATGGCAATTATTGGTTTAATAAACCATTAGAGTTTAAATATCCAGAACACATTAAACAGCTGGAAATTTAGTAATAATCAGAATAATTTTATTGTTATTTTAAATAAACTATATTTCTCTTTCTCACATGATGTTTTTCACCTGCAGACAGCAAGGTGCATTAAAGTAGCAGAAAGGCCGTTGTAATCCAGTTGCTCCAATTAAAGTTTGAGGAAGAGTCAAGCAAAGGCAACAGCAGCTCCGTTCAAAGCATCCCGTTGACCTTCCAGGCCATTAAGAAAGTGGAGGTTTTAAAAATTCCCCACCCACCCCAGGCCATGGGTGGTGGGGCAAAGAGGAGACAAACAAATTTTCATCTGGCTCTAAGAGAGGTCCCCTAAGGTACATCCTGTCCTCAGGGTGTCTGAGAGAGAGCCAAACACAAAAATACTCACACAGGCTGGTGTCAGTGGGTGAGTGGTCTGCAGAACACACAGATTACCTGTACATTACACAGTTGAGAAAGACACTTCCTTTTCAGCAACACATGAGCAAAATACATCAATACATGCACACGCTGCTGGATCTTGTAATTTTCAGCCTTACCATTGTAGGATATTTGGCTTTTTATATTCCAGATGGTAAAACAAAAGGCTTATATTCCCAAAACATAGCTAGTCATTTTATAACATTTATTATTACAGAAAAATGCTTGGGAACATGAGTTCCAATAATAAGTAATAAAAAGTAAGTTATTAAGTACCTAAACATTTAGTACCTAAAAACATGGGTGGCAGAGAAAGACAACTTTAAAAGCTGGCATTAATCTCAAGTGGTGTTTTTAAAATAAACTAATCTGGGAGGCAAAGTATGCTGAAAAGAACCCAAACTCATATGAACAAGATTGTCAGAACTTGTACGACAGAATATTTAAGCTAAAACAAGCCTAGCTACTTCATAACCATGTCCTAGTATGCTCAGAACCTCTACTGTGTGTAGCACGTGTGGCTATGACAATGACACTGCATTTGGAATTAAGTCACCACAAGCTGAATCTAAGTGTCCATTCAGCTAGCTGGAGATTACTACCAAAAAAGAAATAATTCTAAAGAAGTTTGTTAACGTCCATCTCCAAATAATACCACAATTTACTCTTAAATCCCCACTGGTAAGAGACTGAAAAATCCTCTGCCTTTTAATGGCACACTAGGAAGGAAGAGAAAGCAAAAGGGGAACTGATTTCTAAGATGATTTAATATCAGAACTATACCAAACAACCTCTTATTTATTTTTTTCTTCTCTTTACTTATGCTCCATCCATAAGGAGGTCAAAATAATGAAAAAAAATTAATGGTCAATATTAATATTTTAGCAATAATACATATTTGATGTATTAAACAGTCGGAGTGGAGAAACATTTGTAGAACACTTCTGAATAAGAAATAACGTTGCTACAAGGCCTCAGAATACATAATTTAGAAATAAATCAAGGAATTTATGAGCAATAGGCACAAACTGGGGATGTTTCCTAGCAAAAGCCAGCAAGATAAACATTCAGTGTAGACTGCCTGAAGGTGAATTTTTTCTTAGAAAAAGAAAACTCATGAATTCACCATTAGAAAAACCTAAACATATAAAACAACTCCAACTTTCTGCAGAAAAAAACCCACTGTTTTCCCCAGTGCACTATATGCCTCTGCTTTCATTTCCATAGTGTCCAGCTTCTCATGAGCTCTTTGCCCTTGCTATTCCGTATTACACTGACATGGATTTTGAGACTCTTTCCTTATTTACCAGTTTAATCATTATCCTGTTTTCCAGACCAGTATCTTTCTTACAAACTCATCCTCAAGATATTCCTCCTTCATTTCTGTTTAATAGTGGAAAGCACAACTCTCATGACCAATGATTTCTCTGCTACAAATTCATTTCTCTTTAACTTTGTCATTGTCCTTGCTGAACTGTTCCTCTACTCCAAAATTAATTCAGTTCCATACACTTTCTCAACACCTTCAACTCAGTCCATGAAACTCCATCACTGACAGCTATTTCTCCTCTGTTTTTTGCAGATGTACACCATCTCTTCAGAGATCTCATTTAAACCCATATAATACATTCATCCTTTCTTCCACAAACTTGTCTATGGCCCAAACAAGTCTACTCAAACTATTATCCTAAGGATTCTTTTTGCGTCTGTTCTATCACTCAGAGTATCCCTCCAGCCCTTCTTTCATTACACAGAAGCTGCCATCCTCTATTTCTAAAACTCCACAGACAAGACAATTGAACATAAATGTATAATTAATGGTTGAGAGAAAAATGGAAACAGAGTTGCAGAAAAATTCTTGTATAATCACCTCTTTTTTCCTAATTTTGATTCACCAGGTCACATATTTAAAGAAGTACTCACTGTAGCTCTGCTCATCTTCACAACACTGTTAATTAATGCTTTTCCCCTTCCTGACAGGAAAAACACTCAAGAACATTCTTGAATTCCTGCATACAAGTAATCATACTTGAAGAGAAGCATATGCTTTATCTCCTCACTGCAAAATAAGTAAGAACCAGAAATAAATTCTATTGAGCAAGTACCATCAACTTCTAGGGAATTTTAAATACAAAATGAAAAGGCTTCAATGATTATGCCTGAGAAAATAACCTTCAAAACGCAAACTTAAGCTGATGCAGCCTGGTGCCGACACGCAAACACTCCATCTCTCCTGCTGCTCAGAGTTTCCTACACACAGCAACAAATTGAAAACTGCCTCTTCACAGCTGCTGTTCTGAAACCTGGGGGAATCAGCTGCAACACACAAGAACGGGGCTGCTTTCAGTTCAGTGCCAGCACTTGTAGGCAGCAATGGGCACTGGAGATAGGCACTAGGCAAATGATCAGGACTCCAGCAGATGCTGTTCCTCTGCCTGCCTCCCGTCCTGAACGGCAGCAGCCCGGAGCTGCGAAGGAGCCCGAGTGGCAGAGCTGCGCATGGCACTGCCATCAGCTGGCAGCACGGGGAGCAACTGGGAAAGAAACACAGCAGGCGTGTTTGCAGCTCATGTGCCAAAAAACCCCTACATGAAAACTGACTTCGAAATTAAACATTTAGAAACCTTAGAGACCGGCACCTGGTTCAGAGTGACATACTAACCAGGGCTCAGCACAACCAAATCCAGAACAAGGAGCAGAGGCAAGGAGGCAAGCCAAGCAGCTTCTTAGCAGACAACACATCATCCCATCTTCCTCGAAGGATACATCTTGGGTCGATAAGGCAAGTCTTGTCCCTGAGCTATTAGCTTTCCACTTGTAGCAAGGGAAGCAGCAGGAGACAGGGATGTGTTAAGCTAGCAAAGTAGGAGACATCTACACACAAGGAAAAAACAAGGATAATGGGAGAGTAGAACACAACAGAGGTAAGGTAAAAAACCAAACCAATACATACCAAAAGCAACTTCAGGATGAAATTAACCTGAAGGTAATATCATTATGACATTATTATCATTTATGAAAAAAAAAATAAAAGGTACAAAGCCAGAAAGAGAAAAACCAACTCTAATAACCAGCTTGAAAACAGAAAGGCAACTGGTTAGTAGTGTCCCCAAACATGAACTGGTGACAACAGGTTTGCCTGGGTGAATAAGGGAGAAAAACTGAAAATTTACTTTTACAGAAATATATTGATCAATGAATAGTCAACTAACAACCAAACACTATTTTCTGGTCTGGCACTACTGTACAGTTAAAGACCGTACATGGTAATTGATATTTTGATATATTGCACCTCAGGCAGGTAAAGGAGTGTGGTTGAGAGAGGAAGGAAGTGTTTTCCCCAGCTTTGTTATTCCACAGCATCAATGAGTATATTTCACAGATGACATCAGACAAAGTATTAAAGACAAGATGAGCTGGTTTGATATTTCTGCCTCTCAGTCACCAATTACAGCAGTTCAGATACACAAAATACAATGTGAGAATAGCAACAGCAAAGGGTTAGAAATGCAAGGCGGCCCAGCCAGACAATTCCCCTGTACAGCCTCAGCAGAGATGATGGCAATCAACTGATCCTTCAAACTTTCCTCCTGTCAGCTACCCTGTAGAAAACTAGTAACTAGTCTTCCACAGGCACTTTAAATGGGGTATTTGCCAACAGAGTCAACACATTTGTCAAACTGTATGGGTGACAGAAAAAAAGAAACAACCTGAGGTCACACCTTCAGAAAAAAAAATTAAATTGTCCCATCAAATAATAAGAACTAATCAAATTTCAAAGGCAAGTAAAGGCAAAATAGGCAGTGAAAACAGAAAAAAAAAAAAAAAAAAAAAAAAAAAAAAAAAAAAAAAAACCCCAGAAAAAAAAAAAAAAAAAAAAGGAGAAAAAAAAAAAAAAAAAAAAAAAAAAAAAAAAAAAAAAAAAAAAAAAAACCCAGGCAAAAAAAAGAGAATGATAAATTTTCCATCATAGTAGAGCAGGTCTGCAGACTGTCCAGACATGATCACTTCATTACACAGCTGTTTACCAATACCCGGCTTTCCCAGCACATTGCCAGCTTCTGGCCAAGCCACACCGACCAGTGCTGAGCTGGTAGGCCAGAAGAAGAATTTAAGATTAAAACAAAAATCTGGTGGGTCACTAGTGCTGGTTACTAGAAGGCTTTGCTTCTCTCATCACCCTTCAGTATTTCTTCAGCTATGGCTGATCCAATTGCAGTTGGTGAACAACTTTCCTACTGCAGGCAAAACCAACTTCTTCCCCAAATGGCCATTTCTGACATGGGTAAAAAGATCTATTTGTGAATGATCTTGTCTCAACATGTACAGAGGTCTGTAGGCTACCATATTATGGGTTTTGACAGGATTTACCAGAACTCTCTATACTCACTTGACTAAAAATAAAAACTATACACAGCTTAGAGCATGATAACAAGGCATTACAGGGAAAAATAAGGCAATAAAATTGATTTAAAATTACGTTCCAAACACCACAAAAAGAATTTAAATTTGTAAAGGAGACAATGAAGGTAGAACTGGAACATGTGGTCCTAGAAAGCTATTTAGCAGAATTTTGACCAGATGAACAAGTTTTATAGCTATGCTTTTTCTTTGAAATGTTTCTAGAGTTGCTGGAAGCAATGCCTTTGGATGTACTCTCCTTGCTACTTCAGCAGTGCAGAAAGCAACATCTTACAAAGCACGTTCAGAGCCCAAGTGCAGAAAGCAACATCTTATGAAGCGTGTTCAGAGCCCAAGAGACATTTTTTCTTTCCCAAAACATGCTCAGCTAATAAATAAGTAGATACACATCACCAAGTAAGGAAGTACAGGGTTTTAGACAGGAGAAATAAAAACATTCGGAATAAAACTGCAGTCCAGAGAATGAAGTCTATCCCCATAATCAGCATTTTCCTGAAAGTGTTATTTAGTGAACATATATCATTATAAACCTCCCCTTTACAGCTTAAGTCCAAGAAAGAGGAAAGAATGAATGCACAAGATTCAGATGAAAATAAATTATTGATTATTACTGCTTCTATTTTCAAGAATTAGATGCAAGCCAATGGTTTTGACCTACCTGAGATTTAGCAGCTGGCCAGGAGAGAAGGAATGGAAGGAAAACAGGTCATCGAGTATTCAAGAAGTAAACTCATTCACTTATGAATTCTACATAGCCAGATCAATTACTTTTAATACTTATCACCTATGAAAGCCAGACTTGAATTATCAGCTTTGATGTACTAAGCCTTTCATGCATTACAAAGTCTTGTTCAGCCTAGGAGTGCTACTTCTCCCTTAGTCCTGGATTTCTGTGTGGCCACTTGATTACTACAGTAAATTTTAAAATCTTGAGGAAGAAAAAATGCAGGAAGAACACCAGTTTTTTGCTAGTTAACTGTAGCACATCACTGTCCCTTCCTTCCCCAGGAACTTTAACTGATTCATCTCCCAGACACAGAACCTGCCTTTGGCACACACTCCCTGAGTAAAACTGGGGAGGTACATGTGAGTGCACAACTGATTAGTATGAACAGCAGTTACCAGGGTCATCACCTAATCCCTCACTCAGCACATGTTCACATACACCACTTTCCCCTGATGGAAGACAGTCACAAGTGAATTCCTTTCACCACCTAAATCTTATTCTATGAACAAATTCAATCTGGTGGCTTGAAATTTAGTTTGGCTGGGGTACGAGAACAGAAGAAAGAGGAATGGGATTAGTTAATTATCGTCTTCTCTTTTGTTGGGACTTGAAACAAGGAAGAGTGAAGGGGCAGAAGAAAAAAATGGTGAAATATGTTTGAGAGGATTTATAAAAAAGTGGTAACTACAAAAAAGTGACAGTCTCTTTAGACCAGGGACAGACGAAATTTGGTTTATAAAAGAGCAATATATAATGCATTGATGTATCAATATTTCTCTACAAGTTGGAAAATACCTGACTAAACATTCACAAATATCTATTGAAAATATGTTACTAAATACATACCAGCTCTACTCTGTAGAGCTAACTCCACCTTCATCAAGATCTGCTACCACACCTCGAAAAATAACACCATGCTTCAGTTCCACATCTCCAACATTAGATTATTCCCCCTTCTCTATCAAAAGTCTACCAGCAACCAAAGCAAGGTAGGATATAATAGCAGGTCATCAACTAACTCTGAACAGTTAAAAAAACAGTATTTCTATCACATATCCTTGAGACCAAAAAAAAAAAAAAAAAAAAAAAAAAAAAAAAAAAAGGGCAGTCATATTATAGAAGTATGTGATTCACCAAACCCTGGGCTAAATTACATTGAATTTGTCATTAAAAGCAAGTTAGAGAAACTGATGGACTCTGGTGAATTATGCTAGTTCTTTTTCTTTCCCTTAAGTCTGATTTTCCTTTTCAGTTAATCTTATCTATCACAATACAGCAGAGCTAATTTTACTCAGCAAGAAGAAAGAAGGAAGAAGAAAGGAAAACAGAGAAGTGAAACACTGCCTGCATTCAAAATTCTTTAATTAGTATAACACAGTCCATTAAGTATGGTGGTTTCAAGATACCATAGAGTACATTTTAATCTGATACTAAAGCAAGAACACAAGAAGCCAGCCATACTGTAACCCATTTCCTTACTGATATTACAATGCAGTTGAAGATATTTTATATATGAATTCCATCTCATTCCCTTACTGGATAATATGTTCCACATTAAAAAGGAAGCGAACTGCATTCCTCAATATTTGCTCAGCAATATGCCAAATGAACTGGCAGAAAGAAGAAATTACTTTTGCTTTTAAGCAGGGTGGATACTATTCTTAGGTTATCTGAAAGACTGCTGGTGCAAAAGCACTACAAGGAGTTCACAGGCAGAAAGCGGCAGGGGGCTGAAACCACAGAGCATCACAGGTTCTTGTTCAAACCATATCTTGCTTCACTGATGATGGACTGGGCATGCAGCAGCTAACAGCACCAGTTACATAACACAGGGAAGGAGCCTCAGTCCAGCTCGCAATGGACACTCAGCCACATGCTGTCACACAAGTCAGAACTGAGGCAAAAGAGCAAGAGACCAAGGAACAGCCCATATCTGTACCCCATCTTGGCAGATAATAAATTAATTCAGGAAATAAGACAGACTTTTATCCCACTGAATGTGAGTCACAATCACACAATGGGTAAGACTGGAAGGGGCAACAGTGGGTCATGTGGTCCAACCTTGCTGTTTAAGCAGGGTCATCCCAGAGCACATGGCACAGGACTGTGTCCAGATGGTTCTTGAGTATCTCCAGTGAGGCAGACTCCACAGCCTCTCTGGGCAATCTGTTCTTGTTTGTGATCACCCACACAGTAAAGAAGATCTTCCTCATATTCAGGTGGAACTTCCTGTGCATCAGTTTCTGCCCGTTGTCTCTTGTCTTGCTGCTCTGCACCACGAAGAAGAGCATCCTCTTGACATCCTCCCTTCAGATAATGATATACATTTATAAGGTACCCCCTCAGTCATCTCTTCTCCAGACCAGCTGTCACACCTCCAAAAGTGTCTTCCCTCAGGACATGGAGTAAGACAGGTGGTTGTACTCTCATTCCCAAAGCTGACATGGGGCCACCATGCAGCACGACATGAAGTAAATGACAGAAATTAAACATAATAGAGAGCTCCTTCGTACAGCTCTCAGCAATCCCAAACTATCAAAGCAGGTTTTCTGAACTCTCAAAACTCATGACCAGTTCATGCAATGAACTCATGACCCTACATGCAATAATTTACTGGGTAATATATACAAAATTGTCAAATAAGAGGAAGGGTGGTTATATGCATTTCATTACTTCCAGACAGAAGTGCAACTCCTAGAAAAAATTATTTTTTGTGTTATGTCTTATTTAAAAACACAATTTCCTGACCAGGAAGAGACAAGACATCCTTGTTCTGCAGCTAAATTCCTAAATATGACAAATGTCTCTTTGTACATACAGTAAATAATGAAAAGTCAAGAATTCACTTAAAGATGGTAATTAGCAGGAGCAACATTTAATTTTAGGTATCAAGTCAATTTTGTCTGTTCATTGCTCATATGTTAAATCCACAACAGTTTTATTTCTGCATTTGCTGCACATCAGTAATCTCTTTTCATAAATTTTATTGATAAAAATAATTAATACAGTCTTTATTTTTAAAACAGTTCCTATACTTAGTGAATTAGATCAGTGAGAACTTCTAAATGCTCAGTATGTTCTGCAATTGATGGCCACAAGCTGCAACTTGGAAGCTGATTAAGAAGATTTAATCAAGAGGAGGGCAGTGCAGCACTAGAGCAGTTCACACAGGCAGGTTGTGGGATCTCACCCCTGGAGGCTTCTGAGCCTCCTGCTTGAACCTAGACTGATACCAACACTATATCAAGGCTGCTTTGGCTTTGTCTGGTGGAAAGTCACACTTGGAGGGATCCAGATGTCTCTTCAAAATATCATTTCTATGACGATTCAGTTTTGGGGTAGAGAATTTCCAGTGAGGTCAAAATTCTTATTTCAGATTTTCTTTGGCTTTCTGCTTACAAGATGTCTCTATTCAGGCTCCAGAGTTTAAGTACCTAACAGTTAATAAAAACAAAACAGTCTTCCAGAAACAATCTTATTACTGCCATGTTAACTTGTCTGAGAATTCACTAAACACAATTACCTATAGCAGGCATACTTCAGACACCCCAAAACATTTAGTATCAGATTTTACAAACCCTTAGACATATGGAAGTATCAAGATCATAAAAGCCAAGAAGAACTAAATCATTTTTGTGTCCTATCACTATCCTTCTGGTGATGTAGAATGGGGGTTTTGTTTGTTTCTTTTGTTTTGGATTAGTTTGTTTGTTTACAGAACTGAAAGTAAAAAAAATACAATTTTTTGGACCAAACATTTCAAGAACTGAGCTTTTAACTAGTTACCTGGAAATACAGTGCCTTAATCCAAAACTTTAAGTATTCTACCTATTCAATAGCTCAAAAGTAAGAGAGAATAAGCATAAATACCTACCTCGCACCTGCCCATTCTCAAAAGCTTGTGTTTCATGGACAAGACACAGATAATAACTTTGGTCAACCTTCATTAGAAGGTCATTCTCACCACAAACATGCACGCTGATTGTTTCTATGTACAGACAGCGCACTTAATTAATGAAACAAAATAGTTTTGTCATTCACCTGCGTTTTATGGCTTAATTTGCTCGGGTTGGGTAAGACGGTCAGAACACGACTCGCAGGAGGCACCTCTGGAGGGTTTAATTCCATCCATCAGGCAGCACCGAGAACCAGGAACACATCCTCCACCGCAGAACGGCCCCAGCGCCCGCTCCCTGCGCTCCTGTGCCCTTCACACGGCGACTTCGAGCGCAACTCTAAAAACTTAAACGACTTCACCCCTGGTGACTGACGGATTTCTAGATAAAGGGTGCGCTTTGGGCAAGGCGCGCTGACACCCAGCCCTGCAGCAGCGGCTCCGGCAGCGCCCGCGGTGCCGCCGGCGATCCCCGCGCCGTGCCCGGCCGGTGCCGCGGCCCCGCTCAACCTGTTGCGGGCCGGAGCGCCACGGCG